>JARQWZ010000204.1:540000-700000 GCA_033150135.1 Gobio occitaniae
GGATGAGGATCAACATTGGGCAGCGTTTGCTCGTTGGCGTGAGCTGAAGGAGGAGGGGCTACATTCTTGCAAGTAAATACGTAATACATACAAAATCATATTTTAGGATACCTAACATGTCTGTGATATTGGTTTATTTGTCTTTCCTCAAGCTATAATGCAAATCGATTTTTCAAATTTGCAGATTAATCTAGGGTAGCTTGATATTATAATATTGACGATATATGGTTATTACCTACCACTCAAACATTGAATTGAAGTATCATAGATTCTGTAAAACGGGAAACAATAGACTAGGCAACTATAATGATGCTGGCTTGTAAACGTGAGCATCGCGATCATTTGGCGTTTGAAAAAAATAAAACCCATGAAATTATATTCATATGACATGCTGAAACATATGCCACTGTACCTGGGATGAAGACATTTCACACATGACACAAGCAGAACTCCTGCATGTGAACTCCTGCAGTGTTCAGGGCTATCATGGCTGTCATGTCAACAAATGCACGTGCGATGCATCCGCTGATGAAGGATGACAGAGTTTACGACAGTAGTAGAGGACAATACTGTTTCCCAACTGTAGGGGGATCCCGAGAGCAAAAGTTACCTAGTGCTGCTTTAAGTTGTGTTCCGAAGATGAACGAAGGTCTTACAGGTTTAGAATGACATGACGGAAGAGCAATAATGACAGAATTACAATTTTTGGGTGAACTAACCCTTTAAAGACTGTGTAATGCCGGTTTCTGTACAGCATCTATAAATGCTTGCGCGCTCGCCTTCAATCATGCAATGCATCGGAATAACATGTTTCTTTGATTCATAACATAAGATTAATGTTGGGAAAGTTAAAGGGTTAGTTCACCCAAAAATGAAAATTCTGTCTTTAATTACTTCCCCTCATGTGGTTGGACACCCGTCAGACCTCCGTTCATCTTCAGACACAAATGAAGATATTTTAGTGTAAATCTGATGCCTCTGAAAGGCCTCCATTGGCTCAATGCACTTTACACTCTCAAGACCCTTAAAAGGTACTAAAGACGTCGTTACAAAGTCCATCTCACTACAGTGGTTCTACAATAACTTTATGAATTGGCGACAATAGATGACGATTTCAAAACACGGCATCATGAAGCTTCGAAGCGTTATGAATCAGTGAGTCGATTCAGCAGTTTGAATCGCCAAATTTCAGCAGTTTGACACGCGATCCGAATCATGATTCGACTCACTGATTCATAACGCTTCGAAGCTTCATGAGGCCGTGTTTTGAAATCGTCATCACTATATAAGTCGTTATTTAGGGTTTTTTTTGCGCACAAAAACTATTCTCGCCGATTCATAAAGTTATTGTTGAACCACTGTAGTGAGATGGACTTTGTAACGACGTCTTTAGTGCCTTTTAAGGGTCTTGAGAGTGTAAAGTGCATTGAGCCAATGGAGGCCTTTCAGAGCCATCAGATTTACACTAAAATATCTTCATTTGTGTCTGAAGATGAACGGAGGTCTGACGGGTGTCCAACGACATGAGGGTAAGTCATTAATGACAGAATTTTCATTTTTGGGTGAACTAACCCTTTAACTTGTAGATAAAGTGCCCTATTTGAGATTGATTGTATATGAATGCATCATAAAAAATCCCGTGCTCTCTGGGCACTGCCATTAATAGAGGACAAAGCGAAAGTTGTTTTGCACTCCGTGATAAAGGCACATTTAAATATTTTGTGGGAAACATAAATCCGATCAGTTATGAATGGCGACCACTTGCTGTGAACAAATGTAAACTCGCCCTGATTGGCTGATGATCACCGTGATCACATGTTAATGCCAAGTGTAAACGCTGCCAGAATAAGTTCCTCTAGAGTAGATTATTTCTGATAACAAGCTAAATAAATAACAAGTAAATGACATTAGACGCTGCTCTCGTATGCTGGATATTTATGAAGCATTTAAGGCTTTTTGGTGAGTCGCACACACTGTTTTTGCTGGTGTCATATTCTCTCTGCTTGATCGTTAATATTTATATCATGTTATCCAAGAATAGTACGTCAAAAATGTGTTTCTACTGAGTAGTGCGCCATACTATCCCCTTGCCAGACTGATAAACAAACACAGACCGGATGTTAACTTCGGGTCAGGCGCGTCACCGTGGCAACGCGTGTGCGTCCGATTAAACCGTCTATACTGTACAAACTGTACATTATATCCCCCTACACTACCTCTAAACATACTCATCACACACACACACACACACACACACACACACACACACACACACACACACACACACACACACACACACTACCCCTAAACCTACTCATCACACACACACACACACACTACCCCTAAACCTACTCATCACACACACACACACACACAACCCCTAAACCTACTCATCACACACACACACACACACACACACACACAACCCCTACCCCTAAACCTACTCATCACACACACACACACACACACAACCCCTAAACCTACTCATCACACACACACACACACACACACACACACACACACACAACCCCTAAACCTACTCATCACACACACACACACACGCACACACACGCACACACACACACACACACACACACACACACACACACACACGCACACACACACACACACACACACACACACTACCCCTAAACCTACTCATCACACACACACACACACACACACACACACACACACACACACACACACACACACACACACACACACACACACACACACACACACTACCCCTAAACCTACTCATCACACACACACACACACATACACAACCCCTAAACCTACTCATCACACACACACACACACACACACCCACACCCTACCCCTACCCCTAAACCTACTCATCACAGACACACACACCAACACACACACACACACACACACACACCCTACCCATACCCCTACCCCTAAACCTACTCATCACACACACACACACACACACACACACACACACACACACACACACACACACACACTACCCCTAAACCTAACCACACACACACACACACACACTACCCCTACTCATCTCTCTCACACACACACACACACACACACACACTACCCCTAAACTTACACATCACTCACACACACACACACACACACACACTACCCCCACCCCTAAACCTACTCATCTCACACACACACACACACACACACTACCCCTACCCCTAAACCTACTCATCTCACACACACACACACACACACACACACACTACCCCTACCCCTAAACCTACTCATCTCACACACACACACACACACACACACACACACACACACACACACACACACACACACACTACCCCTACCCCTACCCCTACCCCTACCCCTAAACCTACTCATCACACACACACACACACACACACACACACACACACACACACACACCCTACCCCTATCCCTAAACCTCACAGACACACACACCAACACAAAAACACACACGCACACACACACACACACACACACCCTACCCCAACCCCTAAACCTACTCATCACACACACAAACATAAACACACACACACACACTACCCCTAAACCTAACCACACACACACACACACACACAAGTCAAGTCAAGTCAAGTCAACTTTATTTATATAGCGCTTTTAACAATGTAGATTGTTTCAAAGCAGCTTTACAGTGTTAAACAGGAAAATAATGCAGCATAATTTTGTTCAGCTGTATAGCCATTCTGGAAAAATTTCAAGTATCATACAGTGAAAGTGTGGGCTTTAGATCAATAATTTGATCAGTAATTTAGTTTAAATGGTTAATTTAGTTTATTATTTAGATGTATTTCGATGTTTAGTTGAAAAATTTAGTGTCCCCAACTGAGCACGCCAAGCCAGAGGCAACAGTGGCAAGGAAACCAAAACCCCATTAGGTGACCTAATGGAGAAAAATAAACCTTGGGAGAAACCAGGCTCAGTCGGGGTGCCAGTTCTCCTCTGGCCAATTAACAAACAGCGTATTATTATTATTATTCTGGCAGTTTTACAGCTCGGAGGTCATAATAGATCAGAATATTCGAGGGACCGGGGGCAACATGCTGGAGACGGGTTTATTGAGGATGATGTTGATTAAATAATTATTAAAGTGCAATATTCGAATGATCGGAGGCAACACGCTGGAGACGGGTTTATTGAGGATGACATATCGATTTAAGTATTATTTAATTGTAATATTCGAACAATCTGAGTCAACACGCCGGAGACGGGTTTATTGAGATGCCGTGTCGATGAGGCAGTTGCAGGGGGAGTCTAATCACGGTCTCTCAGACACTTCGGGGTCATGTGTTGGTCTTCTCTGGGCGCAGGTCCACCATCTGAACTGGATACGGCCCGGATCCGGCTGACTGCAGTAAACCTCGGGATAAAACAGAGAGACTATCATTAGCGTAGATGCCATTCTTCTTATGATGTAACGAGTACATCAGGTGTTATGGGAAGTGTTCCCGGTTCCGGCTGACCTAGTTAATGCAGCCTAACAATCATTTCATTGAAAAAGTGTTTTATGTGTATGCCACAGTAAAGAGATGTGTTTTTAGTCTAGATTTAAACTGACAGAGAGTGTCTGCTTCCCGAACAATGTTAGGAAGACTGTTCCAGAGTTTAGGTGCTAAATAGGAAAACGATCGACCGCCTGCAGTTGATTTGGATATTCTCGGTATTATCAACTGGCCAGAGTTTAGAGACCGCAGTAGACGTGATGGAGTATAATATGTTAAGAGCTCGCTCAAGTATTGGGGAGCTAAACCATTTAGTGCTTTGTAAGTAATAAGTAAGATTTTAAAATTTATGCGATGTTTAATAGGCAGCCAGTGCAGTGTTGACAGAACTGGGCTAATATGGTCATACTTCCTGGTTCTAGTAAGAACTCGAGCTGCTGCGTTTTGGACCAGCTGGAGTTTATTTATTAAGCGAGCAGGGCAACCACCCAGTAGAGCATTACAATAATCTAACCTTGAGGTCATGAACGCATGAACTAACTGTTCAGCATTTTGCATTGAGAGCATGTGTCGTAATTTAGATATATTTTTAAGATGGTAGAAAGCAGTTTTACAGATGCTAGAAACGTGGCTTTCAAACGAAAGATTGGTATCAAAGAGCACACCCAGGTTCCTCACTGACGACGAGGACTTGACAGAACAGCCATCAAGTGTTAGACAGTATTCTAGGTTACTACTTGTGGAGATTTTTTGTCCAATAATTAAAAATTCAGTTTTTTCTGAATTGAGTTGCAGGAAATTACCAGTCATCCAATGTTTTATATCAGCTATGCATTCCGTTAATCTTGTGAATTGGTAAGTTTCTTCAGGGCGTGAAGAAATATAGAGCTGAGTATCGTCAGCATAACAATGAAAACTAACGCCATGCTTCCTAATGATATCTCCCAGTGGTAGCATGTACAGGGTGAAGAGTAGCGGTCCTAGCACTGAGCCTTGTGGTACTCCATACTGAACTTGCGATCGGTGTGACATATCTTCATTTACTACTACAAACTGATAACGGTCGCATAGGTATGATTTAAACCATGATAATGCAATTCCACTAATACCTACATAATTTTCGAGTCTATTCAAAAGAATGTTGTGGTCGATAGTATCAAATGCAGCGCTAAGATCGAGTAACACTAATAGAGAGATACAGCCACGATCGGATGATAAGAGCAAATCATTTGTAACTCTGACGAGAGCAGTCTCAGTGCTATGATACGGTCTAAATCCTGACTGGAAATCCTCACAGATACCATTTCTTTCTAAAAAGGAACATAATTGTGAAGACACTGCCTTTTCAAGTATTTTTGACAGAAAGGGTAGATTTGAGATTGGTCTATAATTGACTAAATCTGTAGGATCAAGTTGCGGTTTTTTAATAAGTGGTTTAATAATAGCCAACTTAAAAGTTTTAGGTACATATCCTAATGACAAAGATGAATTAATGATATTAAGAAGAGGATCTATGACCTCTGGTAGCATCTCTTTTAATAGCCTAGTTGGTATAGGGTCGAGCATACATGTTGTCGATTTTGATGATTTAACGAGTTTAGCCAATTCTTCTTCTCCTATAGCAGTGAATGAGTGTAATTTTTCCTCAGTGACACTACAATGCTCTGTCTGATGTGATGCTGTATTAGACGGCTGCATGGTTAACATTTTTTTCCTAATATTATCAATCTTACATGTGAAGAAGTTCATAAAGTCATTACTGCTGTGCTGTTTACAATCATCAGAAGTTGAAGCTTTATTTTTGGTTAATTTAGCCACTGTATCGAATAAATACCTTGGGTTGTGTTTGTTTTCTTCCAAGAGAGTTGAGAAATAAGCAGATCTAGCCGTTTTTACAGCCTTTCTGTATGTCATCATGTGCTCTTTCCACGAATTACGAAATACCTCTAATTTTGTTTTCTTCCAGCTGCGCTCCATTTTTCTGGCTGCTGTTTTAAGGGCCCGGGTGTGCTCGTTGTACCACGGCGTTGGACTATTTTCTTTAATCCTCTTTAAGCGCAGAGGAGCAACTGTGTCTAAAGTACTGGAAAAGAGAGAGTCGATAGTTTCTGTTGCAACATCGAGTTCTTCTATACTATCTGGGATGCTGAGCAGATGATACTGATGAGGGAGATTATTTAAAAAGCAATCTTTAGTAGCGGCAGTGATTGTCCTGCCATTTTTAAAGCGAGGGGGCGGCTTTGCAATCTTAGCTAAATTAAGTATACATGATACTAAGTAATGATCTGAGATGTCATCGCTCTGCTGCAGAATTTCAACGGTATCAACATTTATTCCATGTGACAATATTAGGTCTAAAGTATGATTATGGCGATGAGTGGCTCCTGACACGTGTTGCCTAACTCCAATAGAGTTTAGTGTGTCTTTAAATGCTAATCCCAATACGTCTTTTCCGTTATCTACATGGATATTAAAATCACCAACAATTAGTACTTTATCTACGGCCAGTACTAACTCTGATAGAAAATCAGCAAATTCTTTGATAAAGTTTGTATTATGCCCAGGTGGCCTGTATACAGTAGCTAACACAAATGTTGAACGGGTTTTATCATGTACACTACATAGCGTTACATAAAGCACCAAAACTTCGAAGGAATTATATTTGAAACTAGACTTCTGAGTAATACTGAAGATATTATTATAAATTACAGCAACCCCTCCCCCTTTACCTTTCAGACGCGGCTCATGTTTATAACTATACATGACACACACACACACACACACACACACACACACACTACCCCTACCCCTAAACCTACTCATCTCTCACACACGCACACACACACACACACACACACACACACACACACACACACACACACTACCCCTAAACTTACACATCACTCACACACACACACACACACACTACCCCTACCCCTAAACCTACTCATCTCACACACACACACACACACACACACTACCCCTACCCCTACCCCTAAACCTACTCATCACACACACACACACACACACACACACACTATAAGGTAAGTTCGAGATTAGTTTGAGCAAACCCCGTTTTTTCGGGCTCAAGAAGGTGGATTGGTGTTCATCACCATAGTAACTCACACTACACGGCTAACCTACTCTGGAGCAGGTTTTATTCTGGGTTAGAGATCGCAAACCCAAACTGGGTTAATTTACTCATGTCATCCAAGATGTTCATGTCTTTTTCTTTCTTCAGTCGAAAAGATATGAAGGTGAAAACATTCCAGGATTTTTCTCCTTGACAGACAGTCATAAACATCGCTATGTGGAAACGCTTGTGGGATAGATGCTTGTTTCAATAATCTCTTTTTAAATGCTTGATGTGGATGTTCTGCATATTGCATTGTGTGATGTGTGGTAATGTGCGTAATATATTCACTGTAATTGTTCATATGATGATATGAATTATGGGTGTTGAGAGATGCTTTGGCTGTGTGTGGATAATTGAAAACAAGCGTTTTCTTTATAAATGCAATTACATGATTGCTGCAGTCAACAGCACTGCCGGTGTTCTGACATGAGGTGGCGCTGTTGAGCTGTGTTAGTGTGTGTGTGTGTGTGTGTGTTTACCAGCTAGATGCATAGGAACTACATGTGCTAAAACCAACCACGTTTAATCAGTTTATCACTTAAAACCCATCATATTTCCTGTGTAAATAATTTCTCCATGCCTTAAAACAGCTTGAAAGCTACTCTATATAAATCGCTATATGTACCAGATTATTCCTGTCCCCTTATAAAATGTGTTCTTGTTCTGAATGCCCACAGAGCATGATGGGAAAAGCCCAGGGCCCGTATTCATAAAGAATCTGAATGCAAAGAGTAGCTCCTAGTGACAAAATCCTAAGAAAATTCTTAGAAATGTGGCCGTTTACTCTTAAAATGAACTCAAAAATCCTAGTAAAGAAAAAAGTAATTCAGAAAGCATCTTAACTCTTAAAAGAAGTCTTACGGTCAAATTTGTTAGGAGCGCGGACGTGGACTTTTAAGAGGCTTAAGAGTTTCTTTAGCAGTGGAGAAAATGGCAGAAAGACGAAGAAATGTGTTGCAGACACTGGATGACAGTGACTTAAGACGCTATAGATTAGATCGTGCAGGGATCGTGTTTGTTGCATTAAACCAAACTTTCAAACCACCAATTAAATAGACATGCCAGCAATCAGTGCAATTGGAAAGAGTGGAACAATGTTTATAATTCTAAGCCAATCAAATACCTTATAGGAAATTAACAGCATGGTAAATAATAAAAAGATTTATATACATATATATAATGTATGTGTGTGTGTGAGTGAGAGAGAACGGTAAAATAGGACAATTTGCGCTTGTAATTTCAAAGTGAAGGCTTAGAATAGACCCTATACTTAAAAGCGCTCCTATTTGGACAACCAACCAATCACAGTCTTCAAAAGACTGTGTCATACGTAGCAACGGGGTCAGCCCCGCCTCTTCACTAAGATAAACGTTTTTGTATTTTCCTTGCTCAGAGTTGCTCTCAGATCGGTCCCGAATAGCTCTTAAAGGGTTAGTTCACCCAAAAATGAAAATTCTGTCATTAATTACTTACCCTCATGTCGTTAGACACCCGTCAGACCTCCGTTCATCTTCAGAACACAAATGAAGATATTTTAGTGTAAACCCATTGGCTCAATGCACTTTACAATCTCAAGACCCTTAAAAGACACTAAAGACGTCGTTACAAAGTCCATCTCACTACAGTGGTTCTACAATAACTTTATGAATCGGCGAGAATAGTTTTTGTGCGCAAAAAAACCCTAAATAACGACTTATATAGTAATGACGATTTCAAAACACGGCATCATGAAGCTTCGAAGCGTTATGAATCAGTGAGTCGATTCATGATTCGGATCGCGTGTCAAACTGCTGAAATTTGCGATCCAAACTGCTGAATCGACTCACTGATTCATAACGCTTCGAAGCTTCATGATGCCGTGTTTTGAAATCGGTCATCACTATATAAGTTGTTATTCAGGGTTTTTTTGCGCACAAAAACTATTCTCGCCGATTCATAAAGTTATTGTAGAACCACTGTAGTGAGATGGACTTTGTAACGACGTCTTTAGTGTCTTTTAAGGGTCTTGAGAGTGTAAAGTGCATTGAGCCAATGGAGGCCTTTCAGAGCATCAGATTTACACTAAAATATCTTCATTTGTGTCTGAAGATGAACGGAGGTCTGACGGGTGTCGAACGACATGAGGGTAAGTCATTAATGACAGAATTTTCAATTTTGGGTGAACTAACCCTTTAAGCTAAGAGTCCTACGTAAAAGTTTTTAAGCTTTAAGAGTTTTCTGAGAGGACTCTTAGAATCTTTATGAATTCGGGCCCTGCATTTTATATTAACAAGCCTCTTCTTCTTTTGTTTTGTAGCCACGTGCCGCTTTTTGTACAGATCCAGCAGAAATGGAGGAGGATGTTCGCGGGCGAGTGTCAGGGGCCTGGCGTCCGCTCCGACTTTGAGATTGTGCATCTGCGTAAAGTGCCCAGCCAGTACAACCACCTGTCCGGCCTGCTCGACATCTTCAAGAACAAGATTGTGAGTTTGGATGATGAGCGGATGCTCTTTCGTGCTGATCGGATGGGATTTCTGTGCACATTTAACCAGGGCTGGACTGGGGCTAAAATTCGGCCCTGGCAAACCCAGCCCATCTGGCCCATGAGTTCCCTGTGTATGTTTTTTCTGGGGTTAGGGCCTTAAATTGGAGTAAACAAAACTAAGACGGGAACAAATAATGATGGATATTATCGAATTTACTGCAAATGCAAATAACAAACTTAAGATTGCACTTTTGTCCCACAGAAATGCACTTGACAGTAAAGCACTGATTTTGAGCTTGGGTGCAGTAAAGTACATTTACTGCTATTAAATTCTGTCATCATTTACTCAACCTCAAGTCGTTCCAAACCTGTATGACTTTCTCTCTTCTGTGAAACACAAAAGAAGACATTTTGAAGAATGTTGGCAAACCAAACCATAGGCTACCATTGAATATTATATGGACAAAAACAGACTTCTTTTGTGTTACACAGAAATAAATTAATTCAGGTTTGTGAAAGTGAAGTGAAAGTGAAGTGACGTGTGGCCTAGTATGGTGACCCATACTTGGAATTTGTGCTCTGCATTTAACCCATCCAAGTGCACACACACAGTAGTGAACACACACACACACCGTGAACACACACCCGGAGCAGTGGAATGACATTAGAGTGAGTAAATGATCAAATTTTTGGGTGGAAATACCCTTTAAAAACAATATTTTTCAAGAGCTAACTTATGCAAGACAATGATATCTATCTTTCATGAGGCTCTCATTGAAATAACATTTAGTTAAATTTCATTAGATCTATTAAAAAGTTAATTCTAACTGTAAAGTCACTGGTAAAAACATGCTCCTCATTACCATGGGTATATGGTGTCTAAAATAAATAACAATAAACTATTGAATTCGTAATAAAAAATATTGTAGAGAATACGAAAACAGCCTCTATAAAAGTGATTTATATTCCGCAATATTTAAAGTAAGTAATAATAGCAACATTTTTAGGGCCCGAGCACCGATGGTGTGAGGACCCTATTGGATTTCGAAAGTTTTTTATTATTATTATTCTTCTTCTTCTTCTCCCGAATGAATCGCTTTTTTGGGGGCCTAAACACGCTCGAAAACTCACAAAACTTTCAAAACTCGTCCAAATGGGCGAAAATTTACGTCTGTTATGGTATTCAGAATTAGGCGTGGCAAAATGGCTCGACAGCGCCACCTAACGTAGTGCCCCTCCCGCTACGTTTCACGTACAGCTATGAAATTCGGTATACACATGTAACAGCCCAATACCTACAAAAAAGTCTCTACGTGCAAAATCTGAAAACCAACAGGAAGTCAGATATTTTTAATTTTTTGTTGCAAAATGTGCCATTTCCAGACGTTGTACTTTAACGAACTCCTCCTAGAGATTTAATCAGATCAACATCATATTTGGTCAGTCTAATCTAAAGGCCTTTGCGACGTTAAATTGCGAAGATCTTGAGTTTTCCCTGACGGGCGTGTCCGTGGCGGCCTCGCAAAATCTGATGTTTCGCCATGAAAAAGGAAGTTGTTGTAACTCGGACATACAATGTCCGATCTGCCCCAAACTTCACATGTTTTATTAGAGTCTTTGCCTGAAGACATCAACATGCCAATATTTAGTGACAGTCATAGCGCCACCTATGGTCAACAGGAAATGGCATGTTTTACACTGTGATTAACTACTCATTGATATGTAACCAAATCAACATCCTATTTGGTCAGTCTAATCTAAAGGCCTTGGAGATGTTATATTGTGAAGATCGTGAGTTTTCCCTGAAGGGCGTGTCCGTGGCGGCCTGACAAAGTCTGATGTTTCGCCATGACACAGGAAGCTGTTGTAAGTCAGGCATACAATGTCCAACCTGCCACAAACTTCATATGTTTGATAAGAGTCCTGGCCTGAAGACATCTGCATGAGTTTCAGAATTAGGCGTGGCAAAATGGCTCCATAGCGCCACCTACAACATTTCAACTAAGTGCCCCTCCCGCTACGTTTCACGTACAGGTATGAAATTTGGTAGACACATGTAACAGCCCAATACCTACAAAAAAGTCTCTTGGTACGAAATCTGAAAACCAACAGGAAGTGAGATATTTTGATTTTTCTTTACTAAATTGTTGTAAATTTTCCCATTTCCAGATGTTCTACTTTAATCAACTCCGCGTAGAGATTTAATCAGATCAACATCATATTTGGTCAGTCTAATCTAAAGGCCTTGGTAATGTTATATTGTGAAGATCTTGAGTTTTCCCTGAAGGGCGTGTCCGTGGCGGCCTCGCAAAATCTGATGTTTTGCCATGAAACAGGAAGTTTTTGTAAGTCAGACATACAATGTCCAACCTGCCACAAACTTCATATGTTTGATAAGAGTCCTGGCCTGAAGACATCTGCATATGAGTTTCAGAATTAGGCGTGGCAAAATGGCTCGACAGCGCCACCTAACGTAGTGCCCCTCCCGCTACGTTTCACGTACAGGTATGAAAATCGGTATACACATGTAACAGCCCAATACCTACAAAAAAGTCTCCTGGTACATAATCTGAAAACCAACAGGAAGTGAGATGTTTTGATTTTTCTTTACTAAATAGTTGCAAATTTTCCCATTTCCAGATGTTGTACTTTAATCAACTCCGCATAGAGATTTTATCAGATCAACATCATATTTGGTCAGTCTAATCTAAAGCCCTTTGCAACGTTAAATTGCGACGATCTTCAGTTTTCACTGAAGGGCGTGTCCGTGGCGGCCTCAGAAATTTCGTTGTTTTGCCATGAAACAGGACATTGTTGTAACTCGGACATACAATGTCTGATCTGCCCCAAACTTCACATGTTTTATTAGAGTCCTTGCCTGAAGACATCAACATGCCAATATTCAGTGACAGTCATAGCACCACCTGTGGGCAACAGGAAATGGCATGTTTAACACTGTGATTAACTCCTCATTGAGATGTAACCAAATCAACATCCTATTTGGTCAGTCTAATCTAAAGGCCTTGATGATGTTATATTGTGAAGATCTTGAGTTTTCCCTGAAGGGCGTGTCCGTGGTGGCCTGACAAATTATGATGTTTCGCCATGACACAGAAAGCTGTAGTAAGTCAGGCATACAATGTCCGATCTGCCCCAAACTTCACATGTTTGATAAGAGTTCTGACCTAAACCCATCTACATGCCAATATTCAGTTAGTCATAGGGCCACCTGCTGGCAAAAGGAAATGAGATGCTTTCTACTATAATTCACTCCCAGAAAAACATTTAAATATGCCATGAAATCCCAAACATGCTAGAAACATAATAAAACTTGCAACACGTGGATACTTGTTACTGTATGTGATTTACGCCATTAAACAGGAAGTTGTTGTAACTCATGTATACAATGTCCGATCTGCCTCAAACTTCACATGTTTGATAATAGTCCTGACCTGAAGACTATACATGGCAATATTCAGTTATAGTCGAAGCGCCACCTGCTGGCAGATGGAAGTGTGGCACATTGAAGTGAGTTTGCCATATTTCTCCTATATTTACCCGCTTAAATGCATGTCGCCCACTATTCACTGTTTTCCTGAGGCCACCGGGTGGCGGTGCATGTGCGAGGGCCCTTTCATCGCTGCTAGCAGCTTTAATTAATAAATACATTTCTTCCAAAGCACCATATTTCTTCACTGTTAGTAACTGCAAGGTAAATTGTGCTTGTGCTAGAGTGACAAGTTTGTAGCTAGTTGTGTGTATTGACGTTTTCCAGTTTACCTTGTGGTGTATTAACATGCTCGCGGCTGTTTTCAGCTGATTCACCACAGAACCTGTAATGTTCCCATTTCTCACGACTGTATAAAACTAAATTCGGAGTCACGGTGCTGATCATCTTTTCACCATACGCTCAAAAAAAATACAACAATAGGCCTAAATAAACAGCGCCTAATATGGACACAGCCAATGAATATGGACGAGGGGAGGTCTCTCTAGCTTTGGTCTGTCATTTCAGAAGACAAACCAATGGGCCGCTGTCCCTGCATGATGGGCCAATCAGTGGCGAAAAAAATAAATAAATAACCTTGTATCGGCCCCAAAGTGCGTCAGCCCACCGGGAAAATGCCCGATATGCCAGATTACCAGTCCAGCCCTGCATTTAACTGTAAAAACACATCAACATGACGTATGTGGTGAGGTTTGATGCTGTTGCTCATCCAGCATTGCATTTACAGATAATATCCGAAAACTAGGGATGTAACGATTCACTAAACTCCCGATGCGATACAATTCACGATACTAATTTCACGATACGATTTTCTTTTTCTTATAAAATAAGTATCCTTTTATTTCTCATACAAAATTCGGCATATTTCTTTGTAAAATTTTAATATATCGTCGCTGCCCGATAAAACTCACGTATGTCCAAAACGGTTACTTTTCAGGAAGTGAAAAAAACACCGTATTTCAAAAGCAGTTGAATGTAGCGTTATCATACTTGGTACGGCATCTTTACATGTAACCATATTCTTGCCAGTGTAATGATATAATCCACATGTGACCAAAATTGAGTTTAAATGGACATACGTCCATATTTTACAGTAACGGTGGTCGATACGCGTTCTTCCGATCATTAATTAGAATGGCCAAGTCGCGTTTCATATTGACAGAGGAATACGCTCAGTTTATTAAATAGCCTACGTCTTAGTTTATTAAATACGCTTAGTTTATTTAATATTAATTATACATTTATTAAATGTCTCTTGCAAACTATGAAAGGACAATGAATCAATACACTGACATGGTAATGCTAGACAGATACTTTGTTTGTACAGTCCTACTGTAATTTTGTCACTCCTAGACGTACGTCTGGCGTCAGGGGGGAAACGTTTACCTCGATGAAGGAAAGTCATTGTCTCACCAGGCTATGTTTCACGAGACCGGCGAGATGCTTCCACAGGGCGGGAGATACGCGGCGTGATTGACAGCTTTGACACCAAATGGATATACGTGAAAATCAGATGACATGATTCCACAACTTTTCAATGGCCATTTAGATATGTGAAGCATACTGTATACGGAAATTAACCTGGACATTCAATCTGTCGAAAAATCTCAAAATCGGCAAAATGGACATACAGGGAGTGCAGAATTATTAGGCACGTTGATTTTCTGATCATATTTTTTTTCCAGGCACATTTGACCAATTCCAAACCACAGTAATCCTAATAACTACTATTAATTTAGTATTTAATAATGTATAAGTGATATATAATTGTTCATGAAGGCTGGAAATGAAAATCACCTTATATTCAGGTGTGCAGAATTATTAGGCATGTTTTCTTTTACAGATAAATTGAGCCAAAAAAGAGATTTAACTCAGACTGAAAAGTCAAAAAGTATTAAATGCCCATGAGAAGGATGCAATACTAATGCAATACTAGACATTGCAGTTAAGGCGTGACCATTGGACAGTGAAATGCTCGTTGGGTCAGCAGGGTCAGACAAAAACAGGTGGTGAAGTAAAGACACCTGTTAACTGCAAAAGAATTAAGAATTAAGGTGATGAATTAAGGGTGAAACCATCAGGAACCCTTTAGTCTCCAGCGCCACCATTTTCCAGAGCTGAACCTACCTGGAGTCTCCAGAAGTGAAGGTGTCAGGATCTCAGAGACTTCAGTTAGGTAAAGAATCCTAAAAAATGACCCCCACTAGATAAGAATCACAAGCTGAAGTGTTGTAAAATACATGAAGAAGGTTTTTTTTATAGGCTTTATGGACAGATAGGTTGAGAGTGACTCTTGAAGGACCAGCACCACATCCTCTAGTACCACTGTTTGAAGAATTCATCTTCCAGAATCTGGCAGTACGTTTTGGGAGTTCATTTTAGTCCATCCTGAAGTCCGTTTTGCAGAGATGGACTAAAAATGAACTCCCAAAACGTACTGCCAGATTCTGGAAGATGAATTCTTCAAACAGTGGTACTAGAGGATGTGGTGCTGGTCCTTCAAGAGTCACTCTCAACCTATAAAACCTATAAAGCCTATAAAAAAACCTTCTTCATGTATTTTACAACACTTCAGCTTGTGATTCTTATTTAGTGGGGGTCATTTTTTAGGATTCTTTACCTAACTGAAGTCTCTGAGATCCTGACACCTTGCACTTCTGGAGACTCCAGGTAGGTTGCAGCTTTGGAAAATGGTGGCGCTGGAGACTAAAGGGTTCCTGATGGTTTCACCCTTAATTCTTCACCTTAATTCTTCATTCTTTTGCAGTTAACAGGTGTCTTTTCTTCACCACCTGTTTTTGTCAGATCCTGCTGACCCAACGAGCATTTCACTGTCCAATGGTCATGCCTTAACTGCAATGTCTAGTATTGCATTAGTATTGCATCCTTCTCATGGGCATTTAATACTTTTTGACTTTTCAGTCTGAGTTAAATCTCTTTTTTGGCTCAATTTATCTGTAAAAGAAAACATGCCTAATAATTCTGCACACCTGAATATAAGGTGATTTTCATTTCCAGCCTTCATGAACAATTATATATCACTTATACATTATTAAATACTAAATCAATAGTAGTTATTAGGATTACTGTGGTTTGGAATTGGTCAAATGTGCCTGGAAAAAAAATATGATCAGAAAATCAACGTGCCTAATAATTCTGCACTCCCTGTACGTGGTTTTCATCGGACCGCGACAGAGGCCATTGTAAGTCCACAAGACCGAAAGTGCACATGTAGTGTGCCATTTGGGACAGGGCCTTCTTCATGCCAGTGCATGCACAGTCTGTAAAAGTGAGGTGGTTTAAAACGTGAATCACGATTATTTTAGCATCTCACCCGACTTGAATCGTCACACATTTGTATCGGTTTTCAACCGGCTCCGACTGAATCGTTACATCCCTAAAGGGGCACTTTAAAGTGTGCAGAAGTTCCCTTTTTATCAGGACTACTAGTAAGTGTTTTACTAGTTGAATGCATTGCAAACAGTCCTTTTTTAAACACTTCTCTAATCAAAACTCAAATGCACAGGCAGCTTTGTTTGATATTGATTAGCTGCATTTACTATAGAAAGATGCATTTGATAGGTATGCATTTGTAACCCTGGACCACAAAAAATTGCTCATGAGGGGCATTTTTTTTTTAATTGAGATTTAGGGTCCTTTCACACCTCCCTTGTTTGGTCCAGATTTTCGGGCTTTTCAGTTTGGTCCGAATCAAACTTACAGGTGTGAAACCTCCCCCAGACCACGGTCTGGACCAAACAGATGAAATTTGGTCTGACGAAAAGAGGTAGTCTCAGTCCGGATCAAACTGAACAAATGTTCGGTTCGTTTCTAGTGTGAAAGCATTTTCTGTATATGGTTCGGACTTTCAGAGCATTCACAGGAAGTTCCTGTTTATGTTTAAATATGTGAAAAGTGAAAAGATGCGCAATATGTCAGAAGACAGAAGGTCAGAAATGATTTTGACCACTTCATTAAGTTTTGTTTTGTTGAAAGCCTTTCTTTAAAGTGAATTTTGTTTTGTATAAATTGTATCTTAATTTTAATGAATGTTTCATCAGCCAATTGCCTGGATTTAATAAATAAGAAGCAAATAGGCTATAGTAGACAACAATCGTGACATGGAGGCGCCGGAGTGATCACATCAGGCCTGTCGCGATTGGTCGATACAATCGACTGCGTCGAAGCTGTTAATTAGTCGACGTCAATATTTTTAATCGACTGGGTAAGTTGGGAACGATATGAAATTGTATTAGTACCAGTACTTTAAAAATGACAGCACTCTAATAAGAGCAGTATTTCTTAATCTGTGTCAATGTGTGACAGCAGGAGAGAGGACGTGTGTGTGAGCTCAGCTTCCACCGTTCACTAAACAATGAAGCAGAACAGTCAAATATATACACACACTCAGACTCAGACCTGAAGCGCGCGCAGCCGCACACACACCTTTCACTCAGACAGATCGCGACGTCAGTTTCGCAGGTTATTTTGTTTGAATGGTCAAAAATACCGGTATGTAAAAATGCACGTCCTGGCGAGTATTCGGGTAAACGCAGTCGGATATGTCTTTAGTGATCATATACAGAGTTGAATGAGAAATCGGGTGTTACAATGAATTTGGTCCGTGCAGCTCTTAAAGGGCCGGACCTCATATTCTGTGTGAAGCAGGGCAGGAACATGCCGGCCGAGGGAGTTTTTAGGGTTTTTTAACCCTGAAACAATGATAAAACAATGAATAGTAAGTTCTGTCATATTATTAAATTACGTTTACAGTTTTTTGCCATGGTATGGATTCAGTATCGGTATTGAGGTATTTTAGTCTGGTATCTTATAGAAGTCATCATTTTGGTATCGTGACAACACTATTCTATATAAAAAGTATTTGCTGATATTATCTTTTTTTGTTATGTTGGTTTACAAATTTTTGCCTTTTTACATTTTTACTCTTTTAGCTTTACATTTTGTCAAGGGCTTGTTTACATTTATACTTTTTTATAGTACACTACTGAAGGCCAACGTTGCAAGTTAAATGTTTTTATGTAAAATTGTTGAAAATTATAGTGATAAATTAGTTGATAGATTAATCGATATAAAAATAGTCGTTAGTGGCAGCCCTAGATCACATGCTTTGCACATGAACTGGATCGTGTCTCAAATAAACGGAAACTCAGCAGCTACAGCCTCACAGACATGAGAAATGTGTACAGAAAGCTTGGAATTTTACTTTTAAACGAAACAATTCGAAACGAAAAGAAATGGTCAAGTGCACTGTTCACTAGTGGCAACGATATGCTTCTGTTCATTCATTCTTGTCAAAGACGCTGACGTCAGACGCAAGTCCGTTTACAAACCAATCAATGTCCAGATGCCGCCTACATAGATGATGACGACAGGACACAAGTGTGTCATGCAAAGTTCTTTAGTGCGCTCGCATAATCGCAATGTGAAACCAAACCAAAACTAACCAAATGTATAAAATGTATCAAAACATGAACTTCGGTTCGGACCTTGGTGCGGACTTTCAGGTGTGAAAACGCCCTTATACGTCATCTGAAAGCTGAATAAATAAGCTTTCCATTGATTATGGTTTGTTCGGATAGGACATCTATTTGAAAATCTGGAATCTGAGGGTGCAAAAAAAAAGAAAATCTCCTTTAAAGTTGTCCTTAGCAATGCATATTACTACTAATAATACATTTTTAATATATTTACAGTAGGAAATGTACAAAATATCTTCATTAAACATGATCTTAATATCCTAATGATTATTGGCATAAAAGAAAAATTTATAATTTTGACCCGTACAATGTATTGTTGGCTATTTCCACAAATATACCCGTGAGACGTAGGACTGGCTTGTGCTCCAGGGTCACATTTTTTCAGTTGAAATATAATAATTGTACTTTTTTTGTCATTTATACTGTCTGTCGCCTTCATTCTCTTGGTGTTTTGTGTCCACAGGGCTGTCCACTGATGCCGCTACCGCCCATCAACATCGCCATTCGCTTCACGTACGTCCTTCAGGACTGGCAGCAGTGCTCATGGCCTCAGCAGCCGCCAGGTGTGTGTCTGATCTGAGATCAGTGTGTCAGTGTGTTGCTCTCATGGGAAGCCTTGTGAAGGAGGGTTAGGCTGAAGACTCATGTTTTCTGTTGTTATTCATTAAAAAGCCTTTGAGAACGGCTGAGAGGTCATTGAGACGGCAGTGAGACATCAGGTTAACAATTGAGTCAAGTCAAGTCAGCTTCATTTCTAAAGCGCTTTATACAGTAGAAATGGGTTCAAAGCAGCTTCACGGTGATAAACAGGAAAATAACTTCATCAAATATGAGAGAAATTCTGCTGTAAAGCAACTCCAAAAAGACAATAGTGTTATTATTCAGTTCAGTGTTGATTCAGTTCAATAACTATCTAAAGTTAATCAATTGACCGTTCGCAAAGACCCGCCCCCTTTAGTTACTGTTGCTATGTCCGAAAAGCCATGGCGCTCTCACACCACACACACACGTTCTCACGTAGAGAAAACACTTCGCGGAGCAAAGAGGACACTGGCAACACACCGACAGACAGGACAGAGCAAGTTACTTTTGATTTGAAACAAAGTCTCAACTTTGAAATTGTCATTTTTTAAAGACATTTCAACAATAAATAGCGTTTTGTGTCTCTTTAATGTGTCGTGATCACTGTCAGTTAAAGTTGCTTGTGAACCAATTATCTCTCCCTTCTAGTTCATTGATAAGCATTGAATAAACATGAATGAACACTAAAAGAAATGCTGTTTCAACCACGGAAAGACGTCAGTGCACACCGTTTTTCAAGTTCAGCTCCACTGACGTTATTCTACTAACTCTCCTGAGTGCTTTGTCGGACAAAACGGCAGATTCGGCGATGTGATTGGTCAGATCGCCTGTCAATCAAACTTGCGGTGAAGGGTGAATTATGAAACCAGTTTGATTCAGCTATAAGCAGCTCTACAGAAGACAATAGTGTCATTATTCAGTTTAATTCAGTTTAAGTGTTTATGAGCACTAAAATCTGTACGAAGCACTTTTATTTCCAGATTGTCATGTTATTATTGACGTTTTGCAGTGCGCTACATTGCAAAAAGGCTCTTGCTCAGTATTTTTATCTTGTTTTCCAGTACAAATATCTAAACATTCATAAAGGGGTGATTGCAGTTTGAGCATAAACAACATCTGCAAAGGTACGCCGCTCAAAGTTCAAAGCAAAGGGAGATATATTCTTTTAAAGAAATCACTTTTTAAGGACTACAACAAATGGCTGGTAGGGACTACAACGAGCTTCTTCGCGGGTTAGTGACATCACAAACCCTAAAATTTACATAAACCCCGCCCCCAAGAACACACAACAAAGGCCATGTTGAGAAGAGGAAGAGTTGTTGTAGTCGAGCACATTGAAAATGAAAAATATTTCGGCTCTGTGGATCTCACAACAGTCTCCACACGAGCCATTTATAGATTATCATGACAGAATATGCTAATCAATGACTTGAAGATCGCTCATAAATTCTTCAACTAGCCAATCAGAAACGTCCTGTCTGATTCTACATGTCGTCACTTCTTCTTGAGTCTCTCCATCATTGTCCGACTCCGGGTTGAATGTAAAAGGCTGAGCAGTTTCTGATATTTTCAACGTGTGTCTGCGCGAGGTAATCGGAGCTGCTAACACAAGCTCTTGAAGCTCCGCCCTCTTCTTGAAATGGGGCGGGAGCAGCAGCTCATTTGTATTTAAAGAGACACACAAAAAACGGCACGGCTCACGCTTACAAAGTGACAATTTTAACATGCTATAAAATTATATGTGGGGTATTTTAAGTTAAAACTTCACATACACACTTTGGGGACATCAGAGATTTATTTTACATTTTGTAAAAAGGGGCATATAGGACCCCTTTAAAACAAGATACTTTTACTGGAGAAGCAAAATGACTGAATATATTAAGGGCCAGATTTACTAACAGCTTGCTCCAGCGCAAACTCTCTTTTGGCGTTAATTAACTACTGTCAGGATTCACTAAAGACACAAATTGGCGCTGAAAATGCGTGAAGGGTTATTTTTGCGGCTGACCTTATTGCATATGCATTTCTCTTTCCGACGCAAAATTAATGGGACACAATTTAGTTTTTTTTTTATTTCAATGAAATTAATGTACTATATTTCAGTTCAATAATGTTTTGTATTTAATATTTTGTATTTTTAGGGGATGTAATATTATATTACATTTATGCAGTAGTTATAATACATTTATTCTAGTGCTGTCAAATCGAATAATCACGAATAAATCGCATCCAAAATAAAAGTTTGTGTTTACACAATGTATGTGTATAATTATTATGTATGTGTATAAATACGCACACGTGCATGTATATATTTAAGATTTTTAAAAATATTTATTTATAACATATTTATATATAACATAAATTATATAAATAAATAAATATATATATATATATATATATATATATATAGCATATACATATATCTATATATATATATATATATATATATATATATAGAGAGAGAGAGAGAGAGAGAGAGAGAGAGAGAGAGAGAGAGAGAGAGAGAGAGCATATACATGCAAATATTTCTTAAATATATACAAGAATGAGTGTGTATTTTTTTATATATATATATTATATATATATATATATATATAATATATATATATATTATATATAAACATAATAATTATACACATATATTATGTAAACACAAACTTTTATTTTGGATGCGATTAATCGTGATTATTCGATTTGACAGCTCAGTTTTTGAGCATGGACCTGAAAAATGAAATTTCCAACTTAAAATCTTAGAAATCTTGAATGTTTTGGAGCACAGACTGAAGTTTGGTCTCTTTTTAAAGATGACACTTGGCAGATTATTGTTTTAAAAAGTGAACTTTACAAAAAGTTAAACAATTTTACATTTATTGTTATGAAAAATGCAAAAAAATATAAAATTAAATATATTTTCCAAAACTCGTTTTACTCTTGTTATGTCTAAACAAGTTGTGCTACAAATTTGAGGTTGACATCTCAATAAATGAGCTTTCAGTAAGATTTTGTTTGGGTGCAGTACCAAACGCTTCCACTAGATGAGATTCATTTCCAATGCGCTTGACTGCGAACAGTACAAGTGCAACTCTTTGTTTTAGGACCATTTAACCTTTTCGAATCATGTCCATTATTTTTTTGTGTGTTCACACAGCAAGTGCCAAAACCTTTACCAAGTTTCGTACTATTCCAATGAAGTAAAAAACAAAACGTTACATTTTTCAATAAAAAAAAGGCATCAGAATGAACCAGGCGAGGTGATTTACAAAGGTTTGTGCTCGTCAATTTACTAGTGTTTGTGCCATTATTTACCGGCCAAAGCACGTCTTAAACCAGACACTAATTTGTGCTGCTCTTGGTAGATTGTGTTGGTTATTATAGAAATGATCCAGCTGCGTCTATGTTTAGTAAATCTGGCTCCATGTCTTGTTTTTCCCTTTTTAATTAAGTCAATTATTCTTGTTTTAATCATAAACTCACTTCATTTTGATCAGTTTTTCTGAAATCAAGACGGTCACACCAAGAACGCCAACTTGATTTAAGAATGTTTCGATATTTGTATTGGAAAACAAGACACACTGAGGAATAACATCATATTTTTGCAGTGTAGGCGCAGTTTCCTGGCGAGTGTGGAAGTTTTGATTTGATACATTGGAGAAGCTTTTGCAGTTTCCATGGAGTCGCATGCGTGTCGATCAGAACATCTCTGTCAATATTACATTTACTCAGTGGATTCGCTGCTCTATGAGTGTTTACCCCTGTATTAAGCAGTGCGGGAGATGTTTACACAGGCAGATGATAATATTCTACGTATATCCTGAGTTGATTAATTTCACTGCTCTATATTACTTTGATCATAAGCTAAAATGAAAGTCAAAGTTAATATAAAATGAAACGGTGTGTGTGTGTATGTGTTGTTTTTAGACTTTGATGCGCTTCTCACCGGAGAGGTGGGCGGCGTGGAGTTTGGCAAACTTCCTTTTGGAGCGTGTGAAGATCCCATCAGGTACGTTTGTTCAAAGGTCATGGTGGTAAGTAATGTTCAGAGCTGCTTTTTTTTTTTTTACACCGAAATCTGAAGAAATAGATCATAATCCATATTAATGCAGCAGTGCCATCGACAGAAAGGCAAAGGTTAAGATTATTTGCATGGCACTTAAGCACAAATTCTCACTACTGTAATGCAAAAAACTAAACATATTCAGTACCGGTCAAAAGTTTGGAAACATTACTATTTTTAATGTTTTTAAAGAAGTCTCTAATGCTCATCAAGCCTGCATTTATATCAAAAATACAGAAAAAAAACCTGAAATATTATTACAGTTTAAATTTTAATATACTTACTTTAAAGTGTGATTTATTCCTGTGATCAAAGCTGAATTTATCATCATTACTCCAGTCTTCAGTGTCACATGATCCTTCACTAATCATTCTCATATGAGGATTATTATCAATGTTGGAAACCGTTGTGATGCATTCATATTTTTTCATAACCTGTGATACTTTTTTCAGGATTCTTTGATGAATAAATAGTTAAAAAGAACAGCGTTTATTCAAAATGGACAGATTTATTCAACAATAAACAGTCAAACCAAAAATTATTCATACACCAGATATAATTTTTTAGTGAGGAGTGCAAAATAAAGTAAAATGTGACCCAAAAAATCATCATACGGTGACTATCAGTAAAATTGATAAACATTTGGGCCTAAATGATTCCGACACTTTGACCTGACCATGTTTTTTCTTTAATTGCTAATGCGACCTTTGACCCCATAGACTGAACAAAATGAAGCATTGCCTGGTCATTGGTTGAGCTAAATTGGTATTATCTAATTGTGTTCTTAAATCTAACATCTGATTGGTTGATTGTAATCCATTACACACCTTTCTATCAAATTATCTGACATTATCAAGATTAATTTGTTCTGACACAGTTTACCATTTTCTAAACTATAGTGAATAAACTGATAATGTGAGAAAATGTTGAAGATAAATGTAGGTTTTTCCTTCTTTTTTGGAAAGAAATGAATACTTTTATTCAGGATGGATGTGTTAAATTGATAAAACGTGATAGTAAAAACTTGTATTGTGAGAAAAGATTTCTATTTATAATAAACGCTGTTCTTTTTAACTTTTTATGCATCAATGAATCCTGAAAAAAGTATCACAGGTTATGAAAACATTGTTTCCAACATTGATGATAATCATAAATGTTTCTTAAACATCAATCCTCATATGAGAATGATTTGTTAAGGATCATGTGACACTGAAGACTGGAGTAATGATGATAAATTCAGCTTTGATCACAGGAATAAATTACACTTGACTATATATTCACATAGAGAACAGATGATTTACATTAGAATAATATTTCACAATTTTTACTGTATTTTTCTTCAAATAAATTCAGTTTTTTGCAATATTTTGACCCGTACTGTATATACACATACAGTTATATATGTGCATTTATTTGATCAGAAATACAGTAATATTGTGAAATATTATAATAATGTAAATCATCTGTTCTCTATGTGAATATATAGTAAAGTGTAATTTATTCCTGTGATCAAAGCTGAATTTATCATCATAACTCCAGTCTTCAGGGTCACATGATCCTTCACAAATCATTCTCATATGAGGATTTGCTGCTCAACAAACATTTATGATTATTATCAATGTGCTGCTTTAGATTTTATTTTAAATTCTAATGATATTTCACATTATTAATGTTTTTACTGTATTAAATAAATGCAGCCTTGGTGAGCTTTTTTAGTTAATCTAAAGTACAGTAATATTTTCAGATTTTTCAGTTTCAGAAACCTTTTCTAAATCAGCATAAAATATAGTACACCAAATAATATCATGACTATTGTACTGATTGATTAGTTTTTGCATTAAAGTAAAGGGACATTTGTTATAGAAGGCGTTTAAATGTTTTGATTTTAGGGTGGCCATTTCTCTTGTTTTGTCCAGTAGGGGGCACTGACCCCAAACTCTTCATGAACGGTCAATGACAATTACATCACATCCATTCAGGAGATGCATGTGGCGCACATGGTATCAAAAATGCTATAATAACTCCTGACCGATCACATGACCCAAATTTAGTGGAGAGAGACTCTGTGAAAGCTGTGAGGAGTTTCTGCCAGAAATCAAAATGTTAGAGAATGATAGTGAGACTGAAACTAGAGTAAATCAATGCCTCTGGGTCACTCAGGTCAGATGTTATCACACAAGTCTTTTAAAATGTTCTGACTGGTCACACTTTTTGCAGCGAGCTTCATCTTGCAACGACGTGGCCGAACCTGACAGAAGGAATCGTTGTGGACAATGATGTTTATTCGTGAGTATTTTCCAAGTTTCCACCAAACACACACACACACACCACTTTTATAAAACTGACATTTTGTGCACCGTGGATGATGAAAATAGAACAGCGATGTAATGGTTTTTTTTATAGCTGTGAGTAATTCATGAATATGCATGATGCACGAAAACAACTCCAGCTGATGTCAGTGCCAGATCCATGTTTCATCACCTCGTAAAGAACCTGTTACCCATAATAATTTTTCACAGCTCAAGAGAAGAAGAAGTGTGCACCGCCTTAAAAACAGCGAAGCCAAAATTGATTTGCGCCGCATTATTTTACGCCTTTTAGTTCAGTGATGAAGTGCTGCTCGGTGAGCCGTAGCATCACATTAACACGTTGTGTTGTTTTCTCAAGTCTCGTTCGGTGTGTGGGCATGTGCTGATGAACTCTTACTTCTGAAGTACAGAAAGAGTTTTTTCCAGCAAACATTCACAGAATGAAGTGTGCTCGAGCCAACAGAAGCTCTCACAAGCACGAGCGATTGATCGTGAAAACGCCGTAATTGCGCGAGTTTTTATTTAGTCATTGGTTGCGATGGCATCAGCACTCAACACTTCTCATCGCACTGCTCTAAAATTATGTTTCAGTCTTGTTTTCCCTCCAGTACAAATATCTAAACATAGATACAAAATGGCGTAAGATATTAAATCTTGTTTTTTGAAACCAATCATCCACATTAAATGTCATAATATCTGCAAATGTGGTCAGAAAAATGTATTTAATTAGAAGGGAAAAGAAGATTATTTTTCTGACCCCGGCAGATTTTTTATTTTATTATTGTTTTAAGCAAAAACGGAAAACAAGCAGATTTACTAACAGCTTGCTCCAGGTCAAACCCTCTTTTGGCTTTAATAAACTACTGTGAGGATTCACTAAAGACACGCAGAGATGAACTAGCGCTGAAAAGGCTTGAAGGGTTATTTTTGCGGCTGATCTTATTGCATATGCATTTGTAGGAGTTTCTCTTTCAGACGCAGTATTTATAGGAGGAGAGTATTTAATTGAATCCCACAAGGTGATTTACTAAGGTTTGTGCTCGTCAATTTACTGGTGTTTGTGCCATTATTTACCGCCCAATAAAGCACGTCTTAAACCAGACACTGGTAGATTGTGTTGGTCATTATGGAAATGATCGGCTGCGTCTGTATGCTTTAATGTGCGTGTGTCGTCAGTAGATCATCTGCACTTTTTTTGGAATTGAGCTCACGTTAATTTGCTGTTTAGTAAATCTGGCCCTTAAAGGGTTTGTTCACCCAAAAATGAAAATTAGCCCATGATTTCCTCTCCCTCAAGTCATCCTAGGTGTGTATGACATTCTTCTTTCAGACGAACACAATCAGTTATATTAAAAATGTCCTGACTCTTCAAAGCTTTATAATAGCAGTGAATTGTTGTGTCGTTTTTGAAGTCCATAAAAATGCATCTATCCATCATAAAAGTGCATCCATTCATCATAAAAGTGCATCTATCCATCATAAAAGTGCATCCATTCATCATAAAAGTGCATCTATCCATCATAAAAGTGCATCCATTCATCATAAAAGTGCATCTATCCATCATAAAAGTGCATCCATTCATCATAAAAGTGCATCTATCCATCATAAAAGTGCATCCATTCATCATAAAAGTGCATACATCCATCATTAAAGTGCTTCCATCCATCATAAAAGTTCATCTATCCATCATAAAAGTGCATCCATTCATCATAAAAGTGCAACCATTCATCATAAAAGTGCATCTATCCATCATAAAAGGGCATCCATCCATCATAAAAGTGCAACCATTCATCATAAAAGTGCATCTATCCATTATAAAAGTGCATCTATTCATCATAAAAGTGCATCTATTCATCATAAAAGTGCATCTATCCATCATAAAAGTGCATCTATCCATCATAAAAGTGCATCCATTCATCATGAAAGCGCATCTATCCATCATAAAAGGGCATCCATCCATCATAAAAGTGCAACCATTCATCATAAAAGTGCATCTATCCATTATAAAAGTGCATCTATTCATCATAAAAGTGCATCTATTCATCATAAAAGTGCATCTATCCATCATAAAAGTGTATCCATTCATCATAAAAGTGCATCCATTCATCATGAAAGCGCATCTATCCATCATAAAAGTGCTTCCATCCATCATAAAAGTTCATCTATCCATCATAAAAGTGCATCCATTCATCATAAAAGTGCAACCATTCATCATAAAAGTGCATCTATCCATCATAAAAGGGCATCCATCCATCATAAAAGTGCAACCATTCATCATAAAAGTGCATCTATCCATTATAAAAGTGCATCTATTCATCATAAAAGTGCATCTATTCATCATAAAAGTGCATCTATCCATCATAAAAGTGCATCTATCCATCATAAAAGTGCAACCATTCATCATAAAGGTGCATCTATCCATCATAAAAGTGCATCTATCCATCATAAAAGGGCATCCATTTATCATAAAAGTGCATCTATCCATCATAAAAGGGCATCCATTTATCATAAAAGTGCATCTATTCATCATAAAAGTGCATCTATCCATCATAAAAGTGCATCTATCCATCATAAAAGTGCATCTATTCATCATAAAAGTGCAACCATTCATCATAAAAGTGCAACCATTCATCATAAAAGTGCATCTATCCATCATAAAAGTGCATCTATCCATCATAAAAGTGCATCTATTCATCATAAAAGTGCAACCATTCATCATAAAAGTGCATCTATCCATCATAAAAGTGCATCTATCCATCATAAAAGTGCATCCATCATCATAAAAGTGCATCTATCCATCATAAAAGGGCATCCATCCATCATAAAAGTGCATCTATCCATCATAAAAGTGCATCTATCCATCATAAAAGGGCATCCATTTATCATAAAAGTGCATCCATCATCATAAAAGTGCATCCATTCATCATAAAAGTGCAACCATTCATCATAAAAGTGCAACCATTCATCATAAAAGTGCAACCATTCATCATAAAAGTGCATCCATCATCATAAAAGTGCATCTATCCATCATAAAAGGGCATCCATCCATCATAAAAGTGCATCTATCCATCATAAAAGTGCATCTATCCATCATAAAAGGGCATCCATTTATCATAAAAGTGCATCCATCATCATAAAAGTGCATCCATTCATCATAAAAGTGCAACCATTCATCATAAAAGTGCAACCATTCATCATAAAAGTGCATTCATTCATTATAAAAGTGCATCCATTCATCATAAAAGTGCATCTATCCATCATAAAAGTGCATCTATCCATCATAAAAGTGCATCCATCATCATAAAAGTGCATCCATTCATCATAAAAGTGCAACCATTCATCATAAAAGTGCAACCATTCATCATAAAAGTGCATTCATTCATTATAAAAGTGCATCCATTCATCATAAAAGTGCATCTATCCATCATAAAAGTGCATCTATCCATCATAAAAGTACATCCATCCATCATAAAAGTGCATCTATCCATCATAAAAGTACATCCATCCATCATAAAAGTGCATCTATCCATCATAAAAGTGCATCTATCCATCATAAAAGGGCATCCATTTATCATAAAAGTGCATCCATCATCATAAAAGTGCATCCATTCATCATAAAAGTGCAACCATTCATCATAAAAGTGCATTCATTCATTATAAAAGTGCATCCATTCATCCTAAAAGTGCATTCATTCATTATAAAAGTGCAACCATTCATCCTAAAAGTGCATTCATTCATTATAAAAGTGCATCCATTCATCATAAAAGTGCATCCATTCATCATAAAAGTGCAACCATTCATCATAAAAGTGCAACCATTCATCCTAAAAGTGCATCCATTCATCATAAAAGTGCATCCATCATCATAAAAGTTCATCTATCCATCATAAAAGTTCATCTCTCCATCATAAAAGTGCATCAATTCATCATAAAAGTGCATCTATCCATCATAAAAATGCATCCATTCATCATAAAAGTGCATCTATCCATCATTAAAGTGCAACCGTTCATCATAAAAGTGCATCTATCCATCATAAAAATGCATCTGTCCATCATAAAAGTGCATCCATCCATCGTAAAAGTGCATCTATCCATCATAAAAATGCATCCATCCATCATAAAAGTGCATCTGTCCATCATAAAAATGCATCCATCTATCATAAAAGTGCATCTGTCCATCATAAAAGTGCATCCATCCATCATATAACTGCTCCACATGGCTCCAGGGGGTTAATAAAGGCTCTCTGAAGTGAAGTGGCGCGTTTGTGTAAGAAAAATATCCATATTTAAAACTTTATAGACTAAAATAACTAGCTTTTATTCGTCTGAAAGAAGAATGTCATATACACCTAGGTGCTAATTAAATTTTTTGGGTGAACTATCCCTTTAATATCTTCAGTCATTTTGCCTGTCGAGTAAATGCATCTTTATTAAGAATGTTTCGACTTGTTAATGTTTAGATTGCAATGCAAAAGCTAAACTTTATTATAACTTGTTTGTTTTAGTGAAGGTTCCTCAAGGTATGAAATCTGTTTTTTCTGCTCTCACAGCGATCTGGACCCCCTTCAAGCGCCTCACTGGTCTGTTCGAGTGCGGAAAGCAGACAACCCGCAGTGCTTGCTGGGTAAGAGCGGCCGCTAACACACAGACACGCAGAGCGAGAGGAGGCATGAGCGTTAGATGTGAGTCTGATGTGTTGTCCTGATCCTCAGGTGAGTTTCTCATGGAGTTCTTCAAGCTTTGCTGTCGGAAGGAAACCACGGAGGAGATTCTGGGGAGGAACTCGGTTGAAGAAGAAGGGAAAGGTCATCCTGAAAATGTCCTTCTAGATATTAATAACCACATATGTCTGGACTAGATTAAATTCTCATTAAGCGTCTTCTTGAGACACATTTCACTGGTTTATTTATAAGACAATTTTTTGCAGTGCACCATCATTCGCTAAATTTAATCAGTTTTCACTTGCGACTGCTCAACTCTCATCACTTATACACCGATCAGGCATAACATTATGACAGGTGAAGTGAATAACACTGATGATCTGTTAGTGGGTGGGATATATTAGGCAGCAAGTGAACATTTTGTCCTCAGAGTTGATGTGTTAGAAGCAGGAAAAATGGGCAAGCGTAAGGATTTGAGCGAGTTTGGGCCAGATTGTGACGGCGAGACGACTGGGTCAGAGCATCTCCAAAACTGCAGCTCTTGTGGGGTGTTCCCGGTCTGCAGTGGTCAGTCTCTATCAAAAGTGCTCAAGGAAGGACCAGTGGAGAACCGGCCACAGGGTCATGGAGGACCAGTGGAGAACCGGCCACAGGGTCATGAAGGACCAGTGGAGAACCGGCCACAGGGTCATGAAGGACCAGTGGAGAACCGGCCACAGGGTCATGAAGGACCAGTGGAGAACCGGCCACAGGGTCATGAAGGACCAGTGGAGAACCGGCCACAGGGTCATGGAGGACCAGTGGAGAACCGGCCACAGGGTCATGAAGGACCAGTGGAGAACCGGCCACAGGGTCATGAAGGACCAGTGGAGAACCGGCCACAGGGTCATGAAGGACCAGTGGAGAACCGGCCACAGGGTCATGGAGGACCAGTGGAGAACCGGCCACAGGGTCATGGAGGACCAGTGGAGAACCGGCCACAGGGTCATGAAGGACCAGTGGAGAACCGGCCACAGGGTCATGAAGGACCAGTGGAGAACCGGCCACAGGGTCATGGAGGACCAGTAGAGAACCGGCCACAGGGTCATGGAGGACCAGTGGAGATCCGGCCACAGGGTCATGGAGGACCAGTGGAGATCCGGCCCCAGGGTCATGGAGGACCAGTAGAGAACAGGCCACAGGGTCATGGAGGACCAGTGGAGAACCGGCCACAGGGTCATGGAGGACCAGTGGAGAACCGGCCACAGGGTCATGAAGGACCAGTGGAGAACCGGCCACAGGGTCATGGAGGACCAGTGGAGAACCGGCCACAGGGTCATGGAGGACCAGTGGAGAACCGGCCACAGGGTCATGAAGGACCAGTGGAGAACCGGCCACAGGGTCATGAAGGACCAGTGGAGAACCGGCCACAGGGTCATGGAGGACCAGTGGAGAACCGGCCACAGGGTCATGAAGGACCAGTGGAGAACCGGCCACAGGGTCATGGAGGACCAGTGGAGAACCGGCCACAGGGTCATGAAGGACCAGTGGAGAACCGGCCACAGGGTCATGAAGGACCAGTGGAGAACCGGCCACAGGGTCATGGAGGACCAGTGGAGAACCGGCCACAGGGTCATGGAGGACCAGTGGAGAACCGGCCACAGGGTCATGAAGGACCAGTGGAGAACCGGCCACAGGGTCATGAAGGACCAGTGGAGAACCGGCCACAGGGTCATGGAGGACCAGTGGAGAACCGGCCACAGGGTCATGGAGGACCAGTGGAGAACCGGCCACAGGGTCATGAAGGACCAGTGGAGAACCGGCCACAGGGTCATGAAGGACCAGTGGAGAACCGGCCACAGGGTCATGGAGGACCAGTGGAGATCTTCTTGACGGCCTGGTGGCTGAGGGGAGAGAGTTCAGCATCCACCAGGTGCACTATGGGAAGAAGGCGTGGCGGCGGAGGCAGTGATGCTTTGGGCAATGTTCTGCTGGGAAACCTTGGGTCCTCCATCCATGTGGATGTTCCTTTGACACGTCTCACCTACCTAAGCATTGTTGAGCCCATGTCCAGCCTTTCATGGAGACGGTTTTCCCTGTGACTGTGGCTCTTTCAGCAGATAATGCGCCGCCACAAAGCACAAATGCTTCAGGAATGGTTTGAGGAGCACAACGAGTTCGAGTCCAAATTCCCCAGATCTCAATCCAATCGAGCATCTGTGGGATGTGCAGAACAAACAAGTCTGATCCATGGAGGCCCCACCTTGTAACTTACAGGACTTAAAGAATCTGCTGCTAACATCTTGGTGCCACACAGCACATCTTCTAGTGAAGTCCATGACGGGTCAGAGCTGATTTGGCAGTAAAAAGGGGGACCAAAACAATATTAGGTCATAATGTAATGCCTGATCGGTGTATAATATGTGTGTTTTTTTTGCATTGTTTGATTGACTGACTCCGCCCACCTCTGCGATGTGTCCACAGAGAACAGTGACATCACTCAAGCCTTGTCCAAACTGACGGAGCCGGCTTCTGTGCCCATCCACAAGCTGTCCGTCTCCAACATGGTTCACAGCGCACGCAAGCGCATCCGCCGGCACAGACGGGTGGAGGAGTCGCCTCTTAACAACGACGTGCTGAACTCCATCCTGCTGGTGAGGAGCTGGTACAGCAGAGAGCATGCTGGGTATTTAAAGGGTTAGTTCACCCAAAAATGGAAGTTCTGTCATTAATTACTTACCCTCATGTCGTTGGACACCCGTCAGACCTCCGTTCATCTTCAGACACAAATGAAGATATTTTAGTGTAAATCTGATGCTCTGAAAGGCCTCCATTGGCTCAATGCACTTTACACTCTCAAGACCCTTAAAAGACACTAAAGACGTCGTTACAAAGTCCATCTCACTACAGTGGTTCTACAATAACTTTATGGAGTGACGAGAATAGTTTTTGTGCGCAAAAAACCCTAAATAACGACTTATATAGTGATGACGATTTCAAAACACGGCCTCATGAAGCTTCGAAGCGTTATGAATCACTGAGTCGATTCAGCGGTTTGAATCGCCAAATTTCAGCAGTTTGGCGGTTTGACACGCGATCCGAATCATGATTCGACCCACTGATTCATAACGCTTCGAAGCTTCATGAGGCCGTGTTTTGAAATCGTCATCACTATATAAGTCGTTATTTAGGGTTTTTTGCGCACAAAAACTATTCTTGTCGCTTCATAAAGTTATTGTAGAGCCACTGTAGTGAGATGGACTTTGTAACGACGTCTTTAGTGTCTTTTAAGGGTCTTGAGAGTGTAAAGTGCATTGAGCCAATGGAGGCCTTTCAGAGCATCAGATTTACACTAAAATATCTTCATTTGTGTCTGAAGATGAACGGAGGTCTGACGGGTGTCGAACGACATGAGGGTGAGTAATTAATGCAGAATTTTCATTTTTGGGTGAACCAACCCTTTAAATGCGCCTGATCAGCAGCGTGATTAGTGTGAGGAAGGATGATGTCTTGGTCAGAAGCCGACCGTAGTGTCATAATAAACCGTCTTCTCTGTTCTTTTAATACATTTGTAAGCTGGCATATCTGTAGCGAAGCATGAATTGACACCTGTAAACGCTGATGTGGCACGTTCCTGTTTAATTAGCCTAAACGAGACTGATGTTTAATTCAGGAGTCACATTGGCTGTTTGATTCGCATTAAAACATGTCAGATGATTTGTGCTGGTTATTTGCATATTTAGCAATTTGGCGTGTCTGCAAGGAATCAAACTAAATCACTCTGAATGTGATCAGATTTGATCTGCAAATATCAGGATTTGATTGATATGATTAGTTGTGTTGAAAGGGTTTGTTCACCCAAAAATTAAAATTAGCCCATGATTTCCTCACCCTCAAGTCATCCTAGGTGTGTATGACATTCTTCTTTCAGACGAACACAATCAGTTATAGTAAAAATGTCCTGGCTCTTCCAAGCTTTATAATGACAGTAGCTGTTGGATGCACTTTTATGATGGATAGATGCACTTTTATGATGGATAGATGCACTTTTATGATGGATAGATGCACTTTTTGGACTTCAAAAACTACACAACCATTCACTGCTATTATAAAGCTTTGAAGAGTCAGGACATTTTTAATATAACTCTGATTGTGTTCGTCTGAAAGAAGAATGTCATACACACCTAGGATGACTTGAAGGAGAGGAAATCATGGGCTAATTTTCCTTTTTGGGTGAACTATCCCCTTAAATCACTTCTGATTGTAACGTCACAGTTAGCTCATCTGCAATCTTGTCCTGGTCAGAATTATTGGCACCCCTGGTAAATATGAACAAAGAAGCCTGTGAAAATAAACTTGCGTTGTTAATCCTTTTGACCTTTCATTTTACAAAATGAGAAAATTCTAACCTTTCATTGAAGTAAAACAATAGAAAATGGGGGAAATCACATTATGAAATAAATGATTTTGTCCAAAACACACTGGCCACAATTAATGGCACCCTTTCAATACTGTTTGCAACCTCCATTTGCCAAGATAGCAGCTCTGAGTCTTCTTCTAAAATGCCTGATGAGTTTGGAGATTTTTCTGGAAACAACATGTGGTGATGTAGGGGTTGTTAAATCATTTTATTTTAGTCTTTCTGACCCCAAGACTCAACTAATCTCTGCACTTCTCCATCTTCCAGAGGCAGATTTATAACATCAATAGTTGATTGGAACTTAAAAACGTAATTATTGCCTTGGGGATTTTCAATACTTTAGCCATTTTCTATTTTGTGAAGCTCAACAAACTTTTGCTGCACATCAGAACTATATTCTCTGGTTTTACTCATTGTGATGATGATTAAGGGAATTTGGCCTTTGTGTTTCCTCATATATATACTCCTGTGGAACAGGAAGTCATGGCTGGACAATTTCATGCTCCTAGTTTGCTAGAAAAAAATGAAACTAGAATAAAAATTAATAGGAATATACTTCTAGAGGTATCAATAATTGTGGCCAACGTGTATTGAAGAAAACATTTATTTCATAATGTGATTTCATATATATATATATATATATATATATATATATATATATATTCATTAGTTTTACATCAATGAATTGTTCGTTTTTTTTGTGTTTTTCTTCAAAAGGTGATAATGAAATCATATTTCTAATATGCTGATTTGCTCAAGAATAATTTATTATTGTTACTAGTGTTGAAAACAGTTGCACTCAGGATGAGGAGATGCTAAAGTGTGTGTTTTTTGTGTTTGTCCATCAGTATCTTTTCCCAGATGCAGCGTTGGATAAAACGGACACTAGTGATGTTAAATCCACACAGCACAACCCAGGAGCAAAGACTGAACCGGACAAAGACTCAGAGGATTACGTGAGTCTGAACATAGAATCGCTGAACTCATTATCTCGCTATGAGATGATTCAGATGCCGTGCACGATTCAGGATAAATTGAGATTGAGAATCACAATTTTTTTGTTTAAAATAGAGATAACGATTCTACCACTATTCTGAATAGACAACTAAACAAATAACGTAATTTAAATAGGGCTGTCAAAAGATTAATCGCGATTAATCACATCCAAAATAAAAGTTTGTGTTTACATAATATATGTGTGTGTACTCTGTTAATTATTATTTGTATATAAATACACACACATTCATGTATATATTTAAGAAATATTTGCATGTATATACATTTATATAATCTATAATATATATAAATATAAATGTTTTGTATATAAAAATAATATTTTTTTCTTAAATATATACATGCTTATGTGTATTTATATATAAATGATAATTAACAGAGTACACACACATATATTATGTAAACACAAACTTTTATTTTGAATGCGATTAATCGCGATTAATCTTTTGACAGCCCTAAATTTAAATGTTAATTGCTGTTCAGCGTTTTTGAACGAATCTCTTGAATGAATGATTCAATGACTCATTTTAAACAGTCACTTGTCGCCACCTACTGGTGTAACGATGTTATTGATACAATGTTTATTTGAAGAGTCAAGGTATTTGGATCTCTACCATAGTCATCAGTGTTTATATCTGAACTATAGACTTTTATCCAGTACTTCTGTGATAATATGAATGATTTTAACACAGAAATAATGACACTGTGTGGTTGAAAAGACTGTTTGTGGAGCTGCTTCATACCTAAACATGACAACTGTACCAGTACTTCTGATGATTGTAAGTGGTTGAAAAGATTGTTTGTGAGCTGTTATACTCTCTCTGGATCAAACACAGATCTGAATGTTTGCTGTGATCGGACATGTCAAAGGTTTAAGAATAGGCAAGGCATGTCTCAGACTGTTGTGCTCAAATGCCTGACCATTTTCCCCTGTGAACAGCATCTCTATAATCAGCTGAAATCGTCTCCGAGCGAAAGTCTGACGTACCGTCTGGCCTTGTGCATCTGTATGGTGAACTTCCATCACGGAGGAGTGCGTGCCGTCGCTCATCTGTGGCAGGAGTTTGTGTTGGAGATGCGTTACCGCTGGGAAAACAACTGCCTGATCTACGGGTAAGAGAAGTCATACAAACACATGTAACGTGCAGAATAAAGGTCCATTCACATCAAGAACCTGTAGCTTTCCTGTAGCTCAAACAGTAGAGCATGGTGGAAAGCAAGAAATGACAAAATGTAAAATGTGTACCTTGAATGCAATGTAAGTCGCTTTGGATAAAAAGCGTCTGCCAAATGCATAAATGTAAATGTAAATAAATGTAAGAACGAGAACTATATTAGTGTATATTATTAAATGTTCTGTTTATTATAAGCAAGTGCAGCTTTTGTCATCTGTCGCTTTAAAGGGGTCATGAACTGGCTATTTTAATTTTTTTATACTGTTGTCTGAGGTCAACTTATGACGTTTGTGTGGTTTTTACATTCAAAAACATCATAATGAATAAGTAATAGGCTATTTTCTGCCCTGGTTTTGAGCATCTCTCAAGAAACGGTTGGTTTTTATGGGCGCGCCGCTCTGAAGATTTGGAAGTAAACGCCCACAACTAGGATTGGATAAGATTTGCATATTTAATGAGCTTCAGCTCCCCTGTGGTCAGTACATGTGGGGATTGTTTTGAAAGCGTGTGGAGAAAAGGCAACCGTAATGATTCGCCCACAGGGCTCACAAAATCAAACAAACACAATGATTTATCTCTCATCCACCCGCAACTGATTGGAATGCTTTTTTAAATTTTTTATTATCATTACTTGGCCCGCCCGATCAGTGAATATAACCGGGAACCGTACACACACACAAGTCAAGAGTGAACAACGCACATCAAGAAAGGAATGTTATTTCACTATTTAAGATAATTACATGAAATACGTTTTGGTAGCCCATCTGAAAAACACATAGCCCTGGGACATTGGGCTTTGAGCACTGGCCAATACATGTCCGAGTCTGATCCCGAATCGCAATGAACCAACACCACAAATAAAGGATTCTTCAGCCTGTGACAGCGTGCTACGGTATGATCAGTTAGACATGTACACATAACCAATACGATCTGTAACAATGCAATACTGTCACATATAAAAAACATGTTTTACTCACATTAGTGTGTTGCTTCAATCATTTACATTTACATTTAGTCATTTAGCAGACGCTTTTATCCAAAGCGACTTACAAATGAGTGCAATAGAAGTAACTAGAACAGTCAAGGGCAACAGTATGCAAGTGCTGTAACAAGTCTCAGTTAATCTAGCACAGAACACACTGGACAGAAATACATTTTAAAAATAAATTAGACAGACAGAAAATGAATAGAATGATAAGTGCTATTCTTGATTGGTCAGGTGCTGCTGGAAGAGATGTGTCTTTCGATGTTAATCATTCATGTAATCTCATCCTGTGCAAATCCAGTCTCTTGTTTACAAACGAATCCGTGGTTAAATGAAGGAACAGACGCGCAATGTCTTCCCCATGTGCGCTGGATATTCATTAAAAGTTAAAAGTTTAAAAGTTTTAAAAGATTAAAAGTTAATCCATGCATTCATAATATTGGAATCCGAATTAAGCTTATGTGGTATGTTTATACCTCTATGTAGCCCTATGTCATGTCAGTGGCACGAGTCGGTGGGCGGGGCTACAGTATCAGGCGTTGTTCTTCTTCTGTTGAGGCGGTGTTTCACCACACGATGACGTCAAGGTGTGGCATATTCTGAAATCTAGCGTTTCCTGGGCCTGGTCTCTATAAAAGCTTTTCTTTGACTAACAAGGACGTTTTCAGCTCTGAAACTTACAGGATATTCTTATATTACCATGAACGTTTATACATCAAAGGCCCAAGGGAAAGTTGATTTCTCAATTCATCACCCCATCAAATACTCAAGCTTTTTAAAGTCGGGGGGATTCTGATTGGCTGCCTAAAAAAATTTCTGAAAAAGATTCCAACAATATCGTTCCTTTGTGTCTTTATTGTTATAGTTGCAGTGTGCCCAATATACCCAAATATACTTCAATACACTCACCTAAAAGATTATTAGGAATACATGTTCAATTTCTCATTAATGCAATTATCTAATCAACCAATCACATGGCAGTTGCTTCAATGCATTTAGGGGTGTACAAAGAATGGTGTGAAAAGGGAAAATCCTCCAGTATGCGGCAGTCCTGTGGGAGAAAATGCCTTGTTGATGCTAGAGGTCAGAGGAGAATGGGCCGACTGATTCAAGCTGATAGAAGAGCAACTTTGACTGAAATAACCACTCGTTACAACCGAGGTCTGCAGCAAAGCATTTGTGAAGCCACAACACACACAACCTTGAGGCGGATGGGCTACAACAGCAGAAGACCCCACCGGGTACCACTCATCTCCACTACAAATAGGAAAAAGAGGCTACAATTTGCACAAGCTCACCAAAATTGGACAGTTGAAGACTGGAAAAATGTTGCCTGGTCTGATGAGTCTGGATTTCTGTTGAGACATTCAGATGGTAGAGTCAGAATTTGGCGTAAACAGAATGAGAACATGGATCCATCATGCCTTGTTCCCACTGTGCAGGCTGGTGGTGGTGGTGTAATGGTGTGGGGGATGTTTTCTTGGCACACTTTAGGCCCCTTAGTGCCAATTGGGCATGGTTTAAATGCCACGGCCGACCTGAGCATTGTTTCTGACCATGTCCATCCCTTTATGACCACCATGTCCCCATCCTCTGATGGCTACTTCCAGCAGGATAATGCACCGGCACAAAGCTCCAATCATTTCAAATTGGTTTCTTGAACATGACAATGAGTTCACTGAACTAAAATGGCCCCCACAGTCACCAGATCTCAACCTAATAGAGCATCTTTGGGATGTGGTGGAACGGGAGCTTCGTGCCCTGGATGTGCATCCCACAAATCTCCATCAACTGCAAGATGCTCTCCTATCAATATGGGCCAACATTTCTAAAGAATGCTTTCAGCACCTTGTTGAATCAATGCCACGTAGAATTAAGGCAGTTCTGAAGGCGAAAGGAGGTCAAACACAGTATTAGTATGTGTTCCTAATAATCCTTTAGGTGAGTGTATATCAAAAGCTCAAGGGAAAGTTGATTTCTCAATTCATGACCCCTTTTAAATACTCAAGCTTTTTAAAGTTGGATGGATTCTGATTGGCTGCCTAAAAAAAATTCTGAAAGTGATTCCAACAATATCGTTCCTTTGTGTCATTATTGTTATAGTTGCACTGTGCAATTCACTATTCTCTGGAGTTAAGACCCCAATATACTTCAATATATCCTATGTAAACAAGTAAACGTTAACTAGGTTATTGTTGCAGTTATGTATCAACCAACATTGCATGTGTGGATGATACCACAAAAGACCATTTTGCAAAAATAAATAAACAAACAAATAAATAATAAATCTCACAAGAGAGCATGCTGGGACCCCACTAAACGGTTCACACTTCTTCCCTCCAATGCTCAAACCAAAACTACGCCCTTGGAATCGTTTAACCCCTAGATATTTGTACTTTTAAACAAAACGAGAGAGTAATTCAGTCATATTTTTTGCAGTTCATGCATATCGAGTGGTCTCTACACGCATATTTTCCTGTCTGCACGCCACTGTCCTCTGAATGAAAACACAGAAATCATTGATTCGATGCAGGTGATGAATTGTGGCCGTGCTGTAATGTTGCCTGTTGGGAAAGAGCTGCAGGCGTCCGGATCATTGATAACATTGGCGGAGAAACAATAATGCAGTGTGCTGCGGTTCCTCTGGTGTCTCTGTGGTCCTTCGTCTTGTCGTGTCATTGTGTGCAAATGAGTGAAGCCTTTGAATACGGGCTCTGTTCACCTCACGCCTGCTGTGCTGTGGCCTGATGGGAAACTGTACTGATTGTGTGATGAACGCCTCTTGTGTTGTGTGTTTCAGACTGGCGAGTGGCCCTCCTGATCTCAGGTGCTGTCTTCTTCATCAGAAACTGCAGGTGAATCTTCAAGAAAATTATACATTTAGTCGAGAGGTCGACTGATTGTGGATTTTACAGATAACGATAACTATCTTGGCCCGCACTGGCCGATAGTAGTTTTTCAAATGGATACTGAATGAAAACAAGCACAAGACATAAAATAGTGCTGAACTTTATTACTAGAGTTTAAAATCAGAGCTGAATCATGGAATTGTACTGTACTTTTTAAATATAAAAAATATTAATATATTGATTATACCTTGATCATTCATGTTAGTATAGTAACTAACTTTTTTTGAAAATAGGCTCATTTTCCGTCTCCTCTAGAGTTAAACAGTTGAGTTTTAACGTTTTTGAATCCATTCAGCCGATCTCCGGGTCTGCACTTTTAGCATAGCTTAGCGTAGATCATTGAATCTGATTAGACCGTTAGCATCTCACTCTAAAAATGACCAAAGAGTTTCGATATTTTTCTTATTTAAAGCTTGACTCTTCTGTCGTTACATCGTGCACTAAGACCGACGGAAAATGAGAAGTTGTGATTTTCTAGACTGATATGGCGAGGAACTATTCTCTCATTCCTGCGTAATAATCAAGAGCTGTGAGCCGTACCATGAGCGCAGCGGCGCAATGATATTACACAGCGACTGAAAACAGGCAAACTTCTGTCAACATAACTAACGTGACAAGCGTGCTGGGGACTATTTTCAGGCGCTAAAATGCTTAAGTACATCCGTCCATCATAAAAGTGCATCTATCCTTCATAAAAGTGCATCTATCCATCATAAAAGTGCATCCGTCCATCATAAAAGTGCATCAGTCCATCATAAAAGTGCATCTATCCATCATAAAAGTGCATCTATCCATCATAAAAGTGCATCCATCCATCATAAAAGTGCATCAGTCCATCATAAAAGTGCATCCGCCCACCATAAAAGTGCATCTATCCATTATAAAAATGCATCTATCCATCATAAAAGTACATCCGTCCATCATAAAAGTGCATCTATCCATTATAAAAGTGCATCTATCATCATTAAAGTGCATCCATCCATTATAAAAGTGCATCTATCCATTATAAAAGTGCATCTATCCATCATAAAAGTACATCCGTCCATCATAAAAGTGCATCTATCCATCATAAAAGTGCATCAGTCCATCATAAAAGCGCATCTATCCATCATAGAAGTGCATCTATCCATCATAAAAGTACATCCGTCCATCATAAAAGTGCATCTATCCTTCATAAAAGTGCATCTATCCATCATAAAAGTGCATCTATCCATCATAGAAGTGCATCTATCCATCATAAAAGTACATCCGTCCATCATAAAAGTGCATCTATCCTTCATAAAAGTGCATCTATCCATCATAAAAGTGCATCCGTCCATCATAAAAGTGCATCTATCCATCATAAAAGTGCATCCATCCATCATAAAAGTACATCCGTCCATCATAAAAGTGCATCAGTCCATCATAAAAGTGCATCTATCCATCATAAAAGTGCATCCATCCATCATAAAAGTGCATCAGTCCATCATAAAAGTGCATCAGTCCATCATAAAAGTACATCCGTCCATCATAAAAGTGCATCTATCCATTATAAAAGTGCATCAGTCCATCATAAAAGTGCATCAGTCCATCATAAAAGTACATCAGTCCATCATAAAAGTGCATCTATCCATCATAAAAGTGCATCCATCCATCATAAAAGTGCATCAGTCCATCATAAAAGTGCATCAGTCCATCATAAAAGTACATCCGTCCATCATAAAAGTGCATCTATCCATTATAAAAGTACATCCGTCCATCATAAAAGTGCATCTATCCATCATAAAAGTGCATCAGTCCATCATAAAAGTGCATCAGTCCATCATAAAAGTACATCCGTCCATCATAAAAGTGCATCTATCCATTATAAAAGTGCATCCATCCATCATAAAAGTACATCCGTCCATCATAAAAGTGCATCAGTCCATCATAAAAGCGCATCAGTCCATCATAAAAGTGCATCTATCCATCATAGAAGTGCATCTATCCATCATAAAAGTGCATCTATCATCATAAAAGTGCATCCATCCATTATAAAAGTGCATCTATCCATTATAAAAGTGCATCCGTCCATCATAAAAGTGCATCCATCCATTATAAAAGTGCATCTATCCATCATAAAAGTACATCCGTCCATCATAAAAGTGCATCCATCCATTATAAAAGTGCATCAGTCCATCATAAAAGCGCATCAGTCCATCATAAAAGTGCATCTATCCTTCATAAAAGTGCATCTATCCATCATAAAAGTGCATCCGTCCATCATAAAAGTGCATCTATCCATCATAAAAGTGCATCTGTCCATCATAAAAGGGATAGGGACATCATAATAAAGGAATCAATGGGTTTGTGTAAGAAAAATATCCAGATTTATTTGGACTGCAGCACGTTTAATATACAGAACAGTATCGTCTTATATAGTTGTAGTTATATTTATCATTCTTTGTGTGAACAAGCCTTTAGTTTATGACTTAATAAGTAATCCTTTATATAATTACAACTTTTCATCACAAGTTAATTCTAATTTTGAGCTAACTCTTAATTTGTCCGTAGGTTGTATTTCACTTTCAATGGGCATTATTTTTTTATTTTGACCAATGATAGAAAGAATGGCACATTATATGTAGTTAAAGGGATATTTGACCCAAAAATGAAAATGATCCCATGATTTTTCTTGATGAATATTTGAAATGAATATTTCTTGAGCAGCAAATCGGCATATTAGAATGATTTCTGAAGGATCATGTGACGCTGAATCACATTTTTAATTCTGCAGATGCTGAACTGCTGCATTGAGCGCAAGAGAGCAAGGGATGATGGGAGGAAGAACGCCGCATCAGATGGGAGCCGAGACAAAAGCCGCCCGGGGCCGGAAAACCCGGGAGCGGCGACCGGACCTGAAGGTAATACCGGGAAATCGTGGGACTCGTGGAGCGACAGTGAAGAGGAGTTCTTCGAGTGTCTGAGCGACACGGAGGAGATGAAGGAGGCGGAGACAGACAACGAGAAAAAAACAGCCAATAAGAGCAAAGCAGAAGGCCGACTGCAGCCACACGGCAAACTTACACTGCTGAACTCCCAGGAGCCGCTCTACATCCCCGTCACACAGGTCAGCGCCACACACACACACACTCGCTGATGATCTTTCAATTTCACACGCTTTGAAAGCTGATAATTTCCTCAGCCCCATGTCATCCAAGATGTCCATGTCTTTCTTTCTGCAGTCGAAAAGAAATTAAGGTTTTGGATGAAAACAGTCCAGGGTTTTTCTCCATGTAATGGACTTCAATGGGACCCAAACGGTTCAAGGTCCAAATGACAGTTTCAGTGCAGCTTCAAAGGGCTTTAAATGATCATCTCTGAGCTCCGCCATAACTTCCGGCAAGTGAGGTCAAATAAGATCGTGGTCATAGGTATATCGATAGTAGATGCCTCATTCTACTGATCCGTGCAGGCGCTAATGAGGCATCTACTATCGATATATCTATGATCACGATCTTGTTTGATCTTACTTGCCGGAAGTTATGGCTGAGCTCAGAGATGATCACGCTCGTCTGTTAAGAGGTAAAATAATAGCATAAATACTGCTGGGTTTCTCTCAGAAACTGATGGTTTGGCTAGATAAAACCCTTATTCATCGTCTGGTGTCGTTTAAAGCCCTTTGAAGCTGCACTGAAACTGTCATTTGGACCTTGAACCGTTTGGAGCCCATTGAAGTCCATTACATGGAGAAAAACCCTGGACTGTTTTCATCCAAAACCTTAATTTCTTTTCGACTGCAGAAAGAAAGACATGGACATCTTGGATGACATGGGGCTGAGGAAATGATCAGCAAAAGTTTATTTAAAAGTGAACTAATCCTTGAATAAAGCTCTGTTTGGGTCTTTCTGCGAGGTAATCATACCAAACCACTTTGACATCAGACTTTGGCGAAGGCATTTCAGAATGAACAAGAGTGTGTGTCAGATGCTGTCCATTAATCCGCTGGTTAGTCCAGTTGTGTCGTCCCTTAGTCACATGACTTTTTTGATGCGGATCACAGCCATCATAGATTATAAAATTGGATATCAAACATGGCTAATGATATCAAATGATCCTTTATGACCACTTTTTAATTAAAACTAAGAGTTTTTTTTTGTTTCTCTTTGGCAATCGGTGTGTTGAATAATTGTTGAATTTTTGTATTGAATATGTGTGTTTATGAGGGGGTGGGCGGGGATAAGATAAACGGTCACTTGTTCACGCGTTTCCTACATGGTGAATTGCACATAGTGCACTATATAGGGGATAGGGAACAGACAGTGCACTATATAGGGGATATGGAACAGACAGTGCACTATATAGGGGATAGGGAACAGACAGTGCACTATATAGGGGATAGGGACAGACAGTGCATTATATAGGGGATAGGGAACAGACAGTGCATTATATAGGGGATATGGAACAGACAGTGCACTATATAGGGGATATGGAACAGACAGTGCACTATATTGGGGATTGGGAACAGACAGTGCACTATATAGGGGATAGGGAACAGACAGTGCATTATATAGGGGATAGGGACAGACAGTGCATTATATAGGGGATAGGGAACAGACAGTGCATTATATAGGGGATAGGGAACAGACAGTGCACTATATAGGGGATAGGGACAGACAGTGCATTATATAGGGGATAGGGAACAGACAGTGCATTATATAGGGGATAGGGAACAGACAGTGCATTATATAGGGGATAGGGACAGACAGTGCATTATATAGGGGATAGGGAACAGACAGTGCATTATATAGGGGATAGGGACAGACAGTGCATTATATAGGGGATAGGGAACAGACAGTGCATTATATAGGGGATAGGGACAGACAGTGCATTATATAGGGGATAGGGAACAGACAGTGCATTATATAGGGGATAGGGAACAGACAGTGCACTATATAGGGGATAGGGAACAGACAGTGCATTATATAGGGGATAGGGAACAGACAGTGCACTATATAGGGGATAGGGACAGACAGTGCATTATATAGGGGATAGGGAACAGACAGTGCATTATATAGGGGATAGGGAACAGACAGTGCACTATATAGGGGATAGGGAACAGACAGTGCACTATATTGGGGATTGGGAACAGACAGTGCACTATATAGGGGATAGGGAACAGACAGTGCATTATATAGGGGATATGGAACAGACAGTGCACTATATAGGGGATATGGAACAGACAGTGCACTATATAGGGGATAGGGAACAGACAGTGCACTATATAGGGGATATGGAACAGACAGTGCACTATATAGGGGATATGGAACAGACAGTGCACTATATAGGGGATATGGAACAGACAGTGCACTATATAGGGGATAGGGAACAGACAGTGCACTATATAGGGGATAGGGAACAGACAGTGCACTATATAGGGGATATGGAACAGACAGTGCACTATATAGGGGATATGGAACAGACAGTGCACTATATAGGGGATAAGGAACAGACAGTGCACTATATAGGGGATATGGAACAGACAGTGCACTATATAGCATTTGAATCCTGCACAGAATGATATTTTAAAGCGATATTGAGGAGAAACGGTTAGAGATTAGGAGGAAACTGCAGCTTTACCGAGCTCAATGGCTCTGGCCGAGCTGTGACATAAACTAAAAGCTATTGTCTATTTTAAAAAGGGGGAGGAGCTGTTCGATATGCCCCGCCCTGTCGTCCTGTATCTGTTTGATATGCCGGTTTCAAGGCACTTCAGTGGGACTTTAACCACTCCACAATCCTAAACCAATGCACTTCTTTCTCTTCTCTGTTCGACCATCTCTCTAAATCTAATCTAATCCCCAGTGTGGTCATGACTGTTGCTGTATAAACTGGTGTTTGTGTGACGCAGGAGCCCGCGCCCATGACTGAAGACCTGCTGGAGGAGCAGTCGGAGGTACTGGCCAAACTGGGCACGTCCGCTGAAGGTGCCCATCTCCGCGCCCGCATGCAGAGCGCCTGCCTGCTCTCAGACATGGAGTCGTTTAAGGTGAGGCCGATGTGTGTTTAAGTTGAACCTGAGTGTGTGTCATCTGCGAAATGCTGCAAAAGACACGAGTGCACCGGTCAAGCTCATCCGTCTAGCTCATTTACATAGAAAAACAATAGACACTTTTCACATTTCCGGGATTCTCAGAGCGGAAGTCGTCATAGTTGGGTTAAGGCGAGACACGGCAGGTGAAAACATCAGGGTTTTTTTGGGCCAGTTTGATCCCTTAAAGAGCACCTATTATTTCATTTAAAATGTTCCAAATATTGTTTTAGAAGTCCCCAACAACAGTTGTGCATGCATGCAATGACAAAAAAGACTTTAGTTTTCTTATAATATGCATTTATTTTTACCTGTTTTGACAGCGATTCTCAAATGATTCCTTTAGTGATTCACAAAAAACTTCCTTTAACTCCAAAAAACATGGCGGAAATGGATTTTTTTAAGGCTATTGTCAGTATTCTCTAATTTACTAAAGCACAAAATAAGATATCCAGAATCCCCTCTGTAAAAAGCCCTCTCCTCTAATATGTCAACAAATACAACCAAGAATTTTAAACATGGTCCTTTCCAATTTCCAGATTTTGTTTTTGGAAAAGTATGCAAATGAGCGTATATTTAAGTATATAAGGCCTCATTTGCATATTAAAACATTAATTTACACAAAACTTGTAATACATTTTTTTCTTACGTTTATGCCAGTAATAAACTGGAGAAGTTTCACAGTGATATCTTGTAATTAAAAAAAATTCCTTATTCACCTGTAGTGTCTCACCTTAAATATTATAGCTGTGAATGAGAGAATACATAAAATATTTTTTCGTGTGCCCATTTGCTCACATAGCAAAAGAAAAACGCCACAGTTGTGATTCACAACTTTCAAAAAGAGGGAAAAAATAGAGTGAGATTGATAACGGCAGTGAAAAGAGAGAAATGTGTTCATTTTTCCCATAGACGCTATTACTAAACACCCTCACAGCAGCGTAACTTTTTGATTGTAATTTGATGCAAAAGTAATAAAATACAAAGTATTAGTGTTATATATGTACAAATGTCAATGTGTATAATATTAATTATTTTTTTCTCTTTTTTTCAACATGTCTGTTTTATAGTTAATTTGTACACCGTATTTAGCAACAGGATTTGAAGAGTTACATCTGTTTTACTGCTTTTTATATTTGTATTGTTCTCTGTAATCTTTTTTATTGTGTTTTTAGGTAGACAATTTTAAGATCTGTCCAGGGACAACAGATGAAAAATAGCCTTTTGGCTAACTCTGGTGCATTTACAGCAATGTCAATTAATGTACACTGTCCCTGTCAAATAAATAAATATATATAAAAAAAATGAAAATACAAAAAACGTTGCAGGATTTACCGTTAAAATGCGTCATCACAGTCTGTGAAAAGGGTCTATGGCACCGCACCAGGTTAAACAAAATCGATAATACAGGCGTTTGCGAACTGCGCTCCGTATGAAAAGAGTTCACGTTTTGAACATTTGGACAGATTTCACATGGAAATGCAGAATAAATCAACAACCAGATTATATAGTGTTTCTCAGCCCAGACAATGGCTCCCGTCTTCATCTGTGCACAATTCACTGAATCTTTTATAGGTTTCACCTTTTAAAAGCAATGCTTGGCAGAAGCCAAAGGGAGAAGCATCATTCATTTTCATAAGCGCCACCCTTCCATCCTTCTCTGTCGGAAAAACGGCAAATTATCCCGCAGCGTTATGCCGTGGACAAACCCGAGAGATTAAGGAACAAGGGATGTGTGTGGGAATGGAGCGTTCTGTGAGCACAGCGAGCACAGCCTCATTTCCAACTTCTGCTAGTGCGCTATAAAGCGAGAATGCTCGTTTTTTGATCACCGGGGGGGCGAGACCGATGTGGAAAGGTGACATTTTGTGTCTATTTTGCCTCACTATAGCCTGCTCAACTGCCCTATAAAATGCTCTAATTTCCACCAGCTCGTCTTATTGCAGTGGCGGACTGCTGTGAGCTCAGCGATCGCAGTAAATGGCCCCTTTAGCTGAAGATGGCCTCTAAATTTAGCAGCAGTGCTGTCTGTAATTGTGCTTAGCCAAGCATAATTTGGCATTTTGGCTTTAATTACCATCTCCCTCCGGGTGGAGTGCAGAGAGACCCGAATATGATGAATGGGGCGTCTTAAAACTGTGACACCATCACACCGCTGCTCCGCTCCACAGTCAGACGTCAGCATCTGCATCCACTGTAACGAGGGACTAGATGGAGGAACAGCAGCAGCTCAGGAACTCATTTCAAACTAGATCTTCGCCTTTATCAAATGGGAGTCGTGCCCGTGGACAAACTCCAGCACAATGCCAGATTCAGCCTGACTGTTGCTAAATTCGGTTGTCAGTTCACCTTTTAGTGCTTAATCCTGTTCTGTACACACACATTTCAGTAATTTACAGGAGTGACAACCGCATTCTACAACCGAATTATCTCCTGGAAAATGCAGGTGGTGACATTTGCCAAATTTCTACGCGGTGTGAATGAAACCGAAACTTAACAACTAGTTGTTAACCCTCTGGTGCTCTTGGTTTAGGGGCTTGCATTGGTTTTCTTCCCGGTCATAAGTGACCGGACACCAAAAAATTTAACTTCCTCCACCCCAGTAAAACCAATGCAATTTATTTTTCTTCAATAATATTTTTTCTTTTTAATTTTGTATTTTGAGATGATTTGATCGTATTTTTTTATATTTATGCAATACTTATGGTCTATTTTTGCCATTGAAAATTATACAAAAGATTTTTTTTTGTAGTATTTCAGGTTAAAATAGAGACTAGGCCTTCAAAATAAAAAAATGTTTGAAGGCAGATTAGCCCCTCTTTTGGAATTATTTAAGAAATCATGCAACCATGTGTGTAATCACTAGAGGTCTCTATGGAGAGGCTTGAGAATTCACTAGTTCTCTTTTGAACACATTTTATGATTTTTTTTGTTGTTGATGGATTTGAATATATATTTAAAACATTTCAAAGAGTTTTAGATTTTTTTGTTAGAAATATCGATTTTTTTTCTGTGAATTTGTGTTTTTGCAGATTTCCCATTTCCCATTAATTTCCTATGGTGGTCATTATTGACCGAAGAGCACAAGTGGGAGTATTTTTTTTACGACCCCTTAGCATACTCAAATCATGCCCTCAATTATTTTGTGTGTTTACATACCTAATGCTAGAAAAGTCACCAAGTTTCATATCATTCTGATGAAGCTGTGATTTTTAAAAATTCAAAATGGTGGTTCATAGGTTCAGTTTTTCATAGGTGTGTGTGTGTATAAGTGTGCGTGTGTGTGTGCATGTGTCAATATCACACTCTTGATGTTTTAGACCCCTTTACTGCTGTGTACTTTTCTTCAGCATTGTGGCCGATTTGTAGATTGTACACACAAATATTCAGAGAATTTGTGTGTTTTTGCCGATTTCCCATTCATTTACTATGGTCGGTCATTTATGACAGAAGACAATGAACGCTACTTTTTTTTTTTTACGAGCAATTAGCATGCTCGAATCATGACCCCAATTTTTGTGTGTGTTTACATACCTAATGCAAGAAAATTCCTTCATCATTCCGATGAAGCATTTTTTAAATTTCAAAACAGAAAATTTTCCGGTCAGAAATGACGAAGAGCACCAGAGGGTTAATTAAAGGCATAGTTCGACCAAAAATGAAAATTGTGTCATTTACTCACCCTCAAATCTGTACGAGTTTCTTTCTTCTGCTGAACACAAAAGAAGATATTTTGAAGAATATGATCACCCAAACCTTTTTATGGTTTATGGACCCCATTGTCTTCCTAGTCAATGGGGTCCATAAACTGTTTGGTTTCCGACATTCTTCAAAATATCTTCTTTTGTGAAACTCGTACAGGTCTGGAACAACTTGATGGTGAGTTAATGATGACAGAATTAAAAAATTTCTCTTACTTATTTATCCAGGTGGATTAATGTATTAAGTAGGGATGCCACAATTCTCAATATAATATTGAACCGTTCGGTACGGCATTCATGGTTCAATACGCGCTTTTGAATTCGGTTTTGCATTTAATTAATTATTTTTATTTCTCTCCGAATTGGCTCTGTTTGAGTGTGCCTGTGAGTCTACGCGCTGATATGAGCAAATACACAGCGCAGATCATAATGAGCGAGCGGGTTTTTTAAATAAAGTTTGAGGAAGCTTGATGCGCGACCATGGTGTGCTGTAGTCCGTTTATAGCCTACTGTTAGCATTTTATATCTGACGGCTTTATTTAGGCATCAAAATGTATACATTTTGGATTAATTTGTAAAGATTATCTTGATAGACAAAACGTGTAAGGGTCATAACTCTTTGTTGAACACAGATCTTATTTTTTGCGATTTTCAAAAAGTTTTTGATCGAGGGAACCCATGCGCCGCTAACTTCTGGGTTGGCCTACAAAGTGACGTCATAACTTCGGCACTCTATTGGCTATTTAAAAAGGGGGAGGGGCTGTTCAATATGCCCCGCCCTGTCTTCCTGTTTCAGTGGAAATTACGTCAACACATTTAATAATGCTGTGCGCTTCAATGCACTTCAATGGGACTTTAAACAAGCCCAAAAACGCTTATAAGTGGACATGGCATCACTAATACGTGAAAAGAAAAACATGACGACTGTGCTTTAGTTAAAACTGCTGTTGTTTTCTTCCACAGGAAGTAGCACACAGTTCGAGGTCTGACATGAAATGTGTTAGGAACTAAATGTGTTTCTGTCTGTCTCAAAGCCTCGCTGAAACTTGCAGCATCATTATGTCTTGTTCGTGTTTCAGTAATTATCGAGTATGAAAGCATACAGGACTTCAGCGACTGACGGAAAGGTCATCCTGAGAAAGTTTGCGGCTGGAATTTGTCTCCAGCTCATTTACAATAGAAACTTGTAACGAATCGCTGTAGGACTGCACCAATAAAAACACAATCAATGACAGGCTTTATACAGAGGTCTATCTGTACATTTGTATTTCTGTGGATGCATCATTATTGTGCATATTGTGCATTATCAGACGATACAAACAATTGTAATTGGCTTCATTTTCTGATTAAAATATGTTTAAACCACTAAAAACGCCTCAGCATCTGGCTAGCCACCAATAAAACAACCTTTTTTGGGTGAAATATGACCTTGAAGCCTAAGTTCAGGTGTGAGATTAAACTCAAGGCGTGTGTGTGTGTGTGTGTGTGTTTCCACAGGCAGCGAATCCTGGCTGTTCCCTGGAGGATTTTGTGCGCTGGTATTCCCCAAGAGATTACGTGGAGGAGGAAGTGAGCGATGAGACGGGCCAGATGGTCGTTCGGGGCGACCTAAGCGCCCGCATGAAGATCCCGGGCAACATGTGGGTCGAGGCCTGGGAAACGGCCAAAGCCACACCAGCACGCCGACAGAAGAGGCTGTTTGATGACACCAAAGAGGCTGAGAAGGTCAGAACCTCGAGTCCAGGTTCACGTGGTCATGGTCCAGGAACATAATGAGCCTGATCTGTGTTTGTTAATGTGACATGTTCATTTCAAGCGAGTAATACCTACGCATTTTGTCTAGGGGTGTGCGATATTTATGCTCTACGATAATATCGTAATTGTTGTTTTAACGATATGCGATCTGACATTATCCCTCACTTTACAAAAACACACCCAGAGAGTGCACACATACTAGCCTGACGTCGTCATACTCAATTCTAGTCAGAATATGAGTCTGAGACCGCTCAGTTGGGCTGTGATTATGGGGCGTGTTTCAACCGAACCAGGAAAGACCTCAATTGGATAGACCTACAACCAATCAGAGCAACGGAGCGACCGAGCGACGCATAACGTTAGTTGTCAAATGTCAACAGAACTCAACTGCACTGTGTTGCCAAGTCCGCGGGTTGAAGCGACCCCAATTATGTGACATACAGACCCAGGAATGCGATTTTTAGCTGCCAGCCCTGCCAAAATAACACATATTTTACCCCCCAAATGCCTTTTTTTCCCGGAGAACACCCCCTGGAAAGCTATTGGGCTTGTTTTTGGCTAGTTTTGAGGAACGTTAGCAATTGGGCCGGTTTTGTTGTAAAAACTTGGCAACCCTGTCACGAACGCTGGAATAAGTCACGTTAGAAGAAAAAGATGAGTGTAAACAATCTTTGCCGGTGTTGTAAAAAAATAATTTAAGGATACACCGAGTACTTACCAACACGATCATCATTTCTGAGAGAAATAGTAAAGGTGAACGCATATATGAACAAGTTCTCCGTTTAGGATTAGAACAAATTCAACCCAAGCGGCTTTTGATGACGTGGATGATTACGTTACTGTCCATCATCGTCTAAAGCCCGCCCTGATGATTTCATTGGTCCGAACAGTTTCTGTTCGGGCATAATTACTTCTCTACCGATCAATTCCAGACCGAACTGCCCGAGTAAAAATGTTGTGGGCGGGGCTAAGTTCGGCTGGCATCCAGGCTACACACATACAATACATGATGTAGTCTAGCAGGTTAGAGTAGAGTGTGTGAGCATTTACACACTTTCACTGTGTGTCAAATGGTTCATCCCTGAATGAATCAGCCGTTTGAAGGAAACTCAGTGGGCCCTATTTTAACGATCTGAGCACATGGTCTGAAGCTCGCGGCGCAGTGCTCTTAGGGCGCGTCCAAATCCACTTTTACTAGTTTAACGACGGAAAAAAATTGTTAAATGCGCCAGGCGCAAGGGTTGTCCCTCGTCTTATAATGAGTCGTGGGCAGTGTTGGGGAAAGTTACTTTGTAAAGTAATGCATTACAAAATTGCATTACTCCCTTAAAAAGTAACTAATTGAGTTACTTAGTTACTTTTTAAGAAAAGTAATGCGTTACGTTACTTTTGCGTTACTTTTTCTCACCTGGGCTGGGCTTGTTTTTGTTTTGTTTTTATAACAAAAAAGTTATATTTTTGTACAACGGTAAAGACCTCTTCATACCAAAATTGAAATAATAAGCCCCAGGCTGAGGTAAAAATGCAGATTCCCGCATGACCAGTAGAGGGCGCAGCTCTGGATAATGGTAGAATAGGATCCAGGAGAAAAAAGTTTTACTAATAAAAACAAAAAATCTAGTCATTTTCATCATCAAAGGTCAGCAGCAAGACATTGGTAAATTAAATATAAAGGTAGATTATGCATAAAAATAGTTGTTTTATTTAACATTTAATTATTGGAGGTTTGCATAGTATTCTGATTTTGCATTTGACTGATTTTATTCATTTTGAGGAGTACAGAATCTTTATTGTGCAAGTGAGATGAATAAATGCTCACATTTAGTCTAGAACTACAATAACCCTCATGTTCACACACACACCTCTGCACTTATTTTTCTCAACATGGGGGCTGGAGAGCTGTCAGTCAAATTAATGTGAAAAAGTAACTTGCGTTACTTTTTTGAAAAAGTAACTCAGATATTTTGTTGTAAATTTGAAAAGTAATGCGTTACTTTACTAGTTACTTGGAAAAAGTAATATTATTACGTAACTTAAGTTACTTGTAATGCGTTTTCCCCCAACACTGGTCGTGGGTGTGTTTTGGCCGTAACATTCAATAAACCAATCAGAATCTCATCTCCCATTCCCTTTAAAAGCCAGTTGTGCTCGTGCTATGGCGGATTCACTATTTACATGGCAGAATATAGACACCCTCAACCAGACGAGTCAGTTTAAATACATGTGTGTGTTGCCACGATTGGTCAAATAAGTAGCCAATTTAATTCGTCATTACTGCAAATAGGTAATTCTGATACATGCGGCGACTATACATTGACATTTGCATCTTTATGTACACAATAATATTACTAACCCACCCTTTAAAAAGCAAAAAAAACCCTGTAATTTTCAGTTTCTCAAAATAGTGTCGGGCTGAAACTAGCAAATTGTGCCGGGTGTATGATAGGGCCCAGTTGACTCACTCATTAAAGGGTCATGAAACCCTAAACCATATTCTCTGAGATTTTAACAGAAGCATGTGTGTTAAACATCATGGAAGACAATGTTAGCATCTGTTAGTTTTGTAATGTGGGAGAAAACTGGTTCATTTGAAACCTTTTAGCTCTATTTTCAACTTCCTGGTTTAAATTCGTCTTCATGTCAATGTCATAGGATGTGATGTTTTCTCGTACTATAGTACGGCGATGACTCATCGGTGTCTCATAATTATTCATGAGACTGTGTGTCTTTGTCCTATGAGTGGACGCGTTGCTTAATTCATGACAGCACGCACTTAATTATTCATGACCACACACGTTGATGGGCATTTTCCTCTGACTGGCGCTTCAAACAGTGAGTGAGAGATGCATTAATGGATCAAAAACGAGTGTTTGTATGAGTTTCTGCGTTGCCTACGTTCTCTTCAATAGATCCTGAGTCTTCACACAAACGCGATTCATCCACACTGAGAGTGTAACAGCTCTTTACGGCCATTTAACCGACCAAACGGCTTATAAAAACCAGGGCTTAAAAACGGAAAAAAATATCAATCGGTTCACTCCGAGCAGAATCGATATTATAGCGTTTCCGTTTTTGCGTTCCTCAATAAACATTACTGTTCCGAAAACGGTTTGATAAGAAAAAATACCGGTTAATAACGTTATTTTAATTTAGCCTATATTTAAACAAATATGTATAAATAGACTTATTTTCACTCAATAATAATATAATGCATTGTAATTAAACTTGAATATTTATTTCATAACATTTTTAAAACCACAACAGAAATACATGCATTAGAATTACAAAGCATAAACAGCGGACCTGTTTTAATGGAGCGTTAGACAATCTAAAGTGGCCCTCTTATGCCTAATTATTTTCAGAAGAGTGATAACATTCTTTGTACATAACTTTTTTTCAACACGACTTGTTTTAAAAATTGCATGAATAAAGAATAAACAAACTGGAAACCACTGCTCTTTTAATGCACCGTCAACTGGTAATTTCAAAGCAAACTCTGCGCAATACTGCATCACATAATCAAATTCAGTCAGCTAATAAAGCTTGATCATTTAATGCAATATAACATACCATTTAATACGAAGCATCAACCATCTATATAGAAAACATTGACCTGTCCTGTATTGGCAATCTGAAAGACTATAGGAAAAACGTTTGATAGATGCTATAGCCTACTTGGATAGGCTTAAACGGAATCCACAAACTAGCCTAAATCAGTCTATTTGAGCTTAAAGTCCGTACTGCTTATTTAAACGTACGAAAAGAATGTCCTCCAATACCTGCGCTTTCATTGTAGACCTCAGCGGGGAAAGAAATGTACTTGAGGCATGTAAATGCGCGCTCTATACTGACTTGCGTTACCGGTAGATTCATAGATGATGGTGCGCGGGCATTTCACTCACGCTTGATCCGTCAACGTCACATGCCGTACTACCCAAATTAAAATATTAAAGAGAACGATAAAATAACGTTATTACCCGGTTAATGGTCATTTCAAATTAACATTTCTGTTCAGAACGATTCAAATTGATTTTGATTTAGTTTTCGTTTTTGTTCCTCTTAAAATTTCGTTCGTTTCTGATTTTCGTTTTCGTTCCTTGAACCGGTTCAGAGCCCTGATAAAAACTCCACAAAATAAGCCTCAAAAGTTATCAAAGTTATGCAACAGCGCGTTCATATATATTTCCGATGCAGGGAACAAATTTCGAATGGCTGTGCATTTAATTGTCCATTGAATTATAGGAAATATATGTATTTGTGTATTGGTGAGTTTACAAATCCATGTGTATATTGTGTTGCGTGTAACTTAAAGATGGCATGAAATCAAATTTTACAACTCGTATTTTTATATGTAATATTGTAGTGTTTACTATAACTGATTTATCTGTGCACTTCATTAATTTTTTTAAATTTAATCAAATACGTTAACTTTCCCTTCCCCATCGAAACAACCTCTCTTCTCTCCCGGTCATGTGCTATGGCGCTGACAAAAAAGTTTTACATAAATAAAGCCATAAAATGCTTCAAATAAGTGAAATCTATAGCATAAACCAGCAAAAAGGGAGGAAATATGCTCAGTAACATATGTAGAAAAGATTTAGAGAGAAAATACATTTATTTAAAGAGCACCTATCATGGAATTTTGAAAATGTACCTTTCATGTAGTGTGTAACATAGATCTAAGTGAACAAAAACATCCTGCAAAGTTTGAAATATGATAGTGCACCGTATATATATAGTTATTTTCTTTCAAAAGTAAGAGTCGACTCTGAGTCATTTTTAAGAATCGTTAGAAGACCGAAGCTTTTTCTCTGACTAGATGACGTCAACTTGTCAAGTTATTTGAATACGATACGCCCACTTATTGCGCTCCAAGACGCCAGTGAAAACTAGAAAACATCATGGCGACGAGACGCTGTGTTCTGAAGTGCCACTCAAAAGCAAACTTTTTTCATCTGCCCAAGGATGAGCATTTGAAGACTAAGTGGCTTGAAGACAAACCATACATCGTCGCGATTGTGTGTTTATTAGTCTTCAAATGTCTCTATTTGCATGTTTCGCGATCTCAGGAAGCTTTTATTATGGACTTCTATTATGGCACATGGTCTCTTCTTCGTCTGTCTGTACCATATATGGACTACATGTGCACAGAGCGCCCTCCGGCTGCCAGGATGAATTGAAAACAACACATAAGAGACTCCATCGCTCGTGATTAGGCTACATCTGCGCATTTTGAGGAAGTATTGAATAAAAAATACTCCTCTGTTTAGAAATTTGACACAGACATATGAGAATCTATCAATATGTCTCCTCATCTGCACACTTTTGAACTAAAAGCCCTGAGGGATGTTGATTTGTCGCGAGTCTTCGTGAGGAGAATAGAGGAGTTTTTTTTATGAATGAGATCAGCTGAGGCTCATATTACAATCAAACGGTACAGACGCGGTTTTCATATTCATAACTCCTGACACATATTAACAAATTACTGTCACTATAAGACTTTGATGGGCGTTCCGTTTCCGAGAATATCTGCACAGACTCTACCAATCACAACTGACTGGGTCATCGGACCAATCACCGCAGATTAGAGTCACGTAAAGGCGGGGTTTTGAAAAGTGAATCACTAAAGGAATCATTTGAGAATCGCTGTCAAAACAGGTAAAAATAAATGCATATTATAAGAAAGCTAAAGTCTTTTGTCATTGCATGCATGCAAAACTGTTGTTGGGGACTTCTAAAACAATATTTGGAACATTTTAAATGCCATGATAGGTGCTCTTTAAGAGATAGATCGAGTTTTTCTCCACAACTGAGTGCAAACTGGCATTCAAATCTGCCTCCATTTTGTAAGCAACGCCCAACGACCCAATCAATTCCCTAAGGACGAAATAAAGCCTTGCCCTACATTTTTTCTAATTTCAGAAGCCGTTTCACTCGGATATACGTCACAATAAGGAGAAAAAGACGATCTCAACTTCCGTTTCACGCCGACTTTAATGGTCATTTGCAGTATGTATTTGTGGGAAGCTTTGATGCTTTTAATGAGAGCGAAATAAAATGGTCTGAATCAGAAGCCGTTGATGTGCTGTCAGTCTCCCCTCGTCCCCTTCCACTCCGCCGCTAAACCACGCCCACTTTTATAGCATTTTTCGAAACTGAGAACTGACGGCTGCTGAAACAGGGGGTTTCGTGACCCTTTAACAGTGTCTTGCTGCCACCAACCAAGCCTGCCGCACTCGTGTTGAAAACTGAAGCCAAAGCGATGAATTATTAATTAATTATTATGGTGGTCCAGTGGGTTAAACCATGGAACTGATACGCAGAAGGTTGCTGGTTCGATCCCAGCGGTCACCACCAGTGTCCTTGAGCAAGGCACTTTACTCCATGTTGCTCCAGGGGGATTCTCTGTAATAAGGGCACTGGATAAAAGCGTCTGCCAAATGCATAAATGTAAATGTAAGCTCATAAGCCCCGCCCATCCATGTATTATAATGGGCGCATGATAAACTAAACAATCAAAATACACCTCAAATATATTTTTCCCAAAGATGGCTTCTGTCATTTATCACAATGATTTCATTTCAAGTGTTTGTTTTTTAAATAAGTTGGTATTAGTTGGTTATTTGATGCTATAAAAACAGGGGGTGTGATGTCATGATTGACAGCTGAGATTGACGGATTGTGAAGTTGTCACTGAGGCACTGACAGACTTTTTTCGGGAGTAGATTGGAGCTTTAGCTTTAATATCTACATTTCCATAACTGATTATTTCACACCAACATAATGAGTTGTTCTGCATCTGTGAGAGTGTGGGCGGGGTTTTGATATCGCGCCTCTACTTCCTGCTCTTCTACTGCGCAGACTCGGCCCCAAATCTGCGCAAGATGTCAGCGCCATATTCAGACGTTGGCGGCTTCACTTTTTTTCATTGGAAAGTAGTGAAGATGCGTCGTCCATATTTATTTACGGTCTATGCCACCAACTGGCGTTTTTTTAAATCAATGTCAATATTCAACGTCTTATGTTTAAAACACGGACACATTATTTCTGCATTTGTAACTGCAGGTTAAACTCATTCATGTCGCTCTGAGCTCTTTAAAGCTACACTGTGTGATATTTCCCCCATCTAGTGGTGAAAAGGTATATGACCATCCAGTAAATATTAGTTTCTGTTCCTCTCAATTCCGATTTCGTTTTAACTCCTACGGTGGCCGATTTAGTCCAAGATTAACATGGCTTCCAGTTCGACCTCGTCCACATTGGACACGGTGCCATCCAGTGTTAAAACGCCAAAGGCGAAGCTTGAATTTACGGGTATGTCCCTCTTTGGCTAATGTACTTTCAAGATGGAGGGGCAACATGGCGACCCGCATTCAACCCTCACCTGTATGTATTTTCAATGGCATATTATAAACTTACGAGAATACTTTATTACTTGAAAGAAGTAAATAAACATTAATGAGCACATATATTTTTGAAAGAACTGTGTTTTTAGCTAAGAATAAACTAAAAAAGTGTAGCTTTAAACAGTGTGTGTAAATGATCTAAATCCACTTCAGATGCAAAGATGAATTTTGTTGATACTGATTTCATTTGATTGGTAACGGCCTTATTGTGTCTTATTATTATAATTGAATGTATTGATTAAATATAAGAATGATGATGAAAGATGATGCATACATACATTTAATTAGGTTAAATTTTTCAACTAAACATCGAAATACATCTAAATAATAAACTAAATTAACCATTTAAACTAAATTATTGATCAAATTATTGATCTAAAGCCCACACTGTCACTGTATGATACTTGAAATTTTTCCAGAATGGCTATACAGCTGAATAAAATTATGCTGCATTATTTTCCTGTTTAACACTGTAAAGCTGCTTTGAAACAATCTACATTGTTAAAAGCGCTATATAAATAAAGTTGACTTGACTTGACTTGACTTAAAACAATGGCTTTATAAAGGTAAAAAATGCCCATAAAAGGTAAAAATCAATTAAAAAAAAGTTATTGAAAATGATAATTCTGTCACTGCTGCGAACCGACCACCACACAGAGTATCAAAATTATTATTTCACCCTTTACACTATAAAAACAGCGTGTCCCATGCATTCTTCAAACCAGCCAATCAGACGGCAGGTCTGCTGGAAGTGGGTTAAAATGCAAGGTGTTGCCACGGGACTCAGCTTGGCAAGTTGAAAGGGAGTTCAGGAGAACGCTGGCGTCCGTGAAGGTCGCGTCTCTTTCTGTCCTTCAGCCGTCTGTCGGGCCCTTGTGGGGAAGCTGCAGGATTTACACTGAATTCATTTACTGATTTAATTTCCTCTACTGTGTCTTGCTCCAGTAACGTGTCCTGGCCAATGACAGTCGTGCATGTATTCTGCGGTGTGGTAGGACGGCCTGAAGGCAAGCGTCTCACGAGAGCAGCGGTGCAGCGCTTTAGCACACACACACACACACACACACACACACACTGAGCCTGTACAGGCTGAACCTTCCCAACTGCATCAGTGATGCTTCAAATGAAATGTACTGTACAATCAGGAGCGTGGTTAAAAATGTACAAATTTAATTGCTTAATGACATTTTAAAATCCGAAACGTCACATTCAAATAATTTAACAATTAAAAAGCTTTAAATGAATTATTAAATGTAACAATTAAAATGCTTCATATCTTAAACTGACAATGTTACAATAATTTAACAATTAAAAAACTTAAAATTACGGTATTACTGTAGTTTAGGGTCCAATTCTCACTATTAACTAGTTGCTTATTATCATGGATATTACTAGGATATTGGCCGTTTATTAGTACTTATAAAGCACATATTAATGCATGATCATATTATACATCCCTTAATCCTACCCAATACCTAAACTTAACTATTAATAAGCAGTAATTAGGAGTTTATTGAGGCAAATATCATAGTTAATAGTGAGGATTGGATGCTAAACTAAAGTGTGATCAAAATTACATTTAAAATCACAAACACTATATTCAAATAATTCAACAATTAAAAGCTTAAAATGAAATATTAAAATGTAGCTATTAAAATGCTTAAAATTATTTTTAAAATCTGAATGTAATTCTATTGTGTTTGATCAAATATCATGACTCCACCCTCCTATTCAATATAGCTCCGCCCCTCCCACTCAACATGACTCCACCCACCTGCTTGATATAGCTCCGCCCCTCCCGATCAACATGACACCAGTCCTGTTCAATACAGCTCCGCCCCTCTTGCTCAATATTTATAGTTTTTAAGTTTTAGGTTTTAGTTTATTTAGTTTGTTAGTTTGGGGGCGGGACTATCTGTGTTTGATCAATATGTACACCGCTAAAAGGGAACGTTCTCAGAACGTTGTGGCAAGGTTTGCTCATAGTTAAGAAAAAAATAACGTTTTTGATGGATGTTCCTCTATCACTGTTTCTAAATGTTATACTTGGATTCAAAAGTAACTCCAATAATGTTCGCTTAACATTCGCATAACCAAGAAAAACGTTTTTGAATTTTTTTTTCAAAACTGCACGTTTTGAACATTCAGAAACGTAAGAAACGTTATCAAAACATTGTCTTTGTTAGCTGGCCAATCTGAAAACACTAAGGTGTGTGTGTGTGTGTCAGGGGTTTGCCATTGTCGTTAATTTTAGAACAATAGAAATCAATGGGAGAGATAAATGTGTTTGTTAGCTTTTAGTTTGCACCGATTTATCTTCAGAAGTGAACTAAATCTGACAAAACCTCCTTTTGGGGACATTTGGGGAAAATCTTGTCTTGGAAAATTACTTATAAATAAAATGTTGTGTTGTTTAATTCAGTAAGTTTATGTTTATGTGTTAGTTATCATTGGTACTGGATATTTTAATTGGCCATCTGAATGAGAAAATATGGGCATAAACACACACAGACTGTTTTATATAAATGTGTGTGTGTGTGTTTGTGTGTGTGTGGACTGGTAATCCCTACGTTATGGGGACAAAATGTCCCCACAAAGATGGCAATATCCAAAATCCTCATCCTTGTGGACACATTTTTAGGTCCCCATGAGGAAAACATCTTATAAATCAGACTAAGTGATGTTTTTTGAAAATGTAAAAATGTGTGTGTGATGGGTAGGTTTAGGGGCAGGGGCAGTGTGTGTGTGTGTGTGTGTGTGTGTGTGTGAGTGTGATGGGTAGGTTTAGGGGCAGTGTGTGTGTGTGTGTGTGTGTGTGTGTGTGTGTGTGTGTGTGTGTGTGTGTGTGTGTGTGTGATGGGTAGGTTTAGGGGCAGTGTGTGTGTGTGTGTGTGTGTGTGTGTGTGTGTGTGTGTGTGTGTGTGTGTGTGTGTGTGTGTGTGTGTGTGTGTGTGTGTGTGTGTGTGTGTGTGTGTGTGTGTGTGTGTGTGTGTGTGATGGGTAGGTTTAGGGGCAGTGTGTGTGTGTGTGTGTGTGATGGGTAGGTTTAGGGGCAGTGTGTGTGTGTGTGTGTGTGTGATGGGTAGGTTTAGATTAGATTAGATTAGATTCAACTTTATTGTCATTACACAAGTACAAGTACAAGGCAACGAAATGCAGTTTAGGTCTAACCAGAAGTGCAATAGCAGCAAGTGCAGGATATACAACGTTTGCATAAGTGCAGGACATGGATATGTACTGAGTATATATAAATATATCTATAAATATACAGATGGTTATTACTATAAACAGAATTTACAGGTGGATATGTACTATGAATATAATATAATATACAGATGGCTATTACTATAAACAGAATTTTACAGTTAGAGGTATACAATGATATGTTAGGCTAAAATGAGGAATATAGCAGTGGATTAAGGTAGTGCAATAAATTATGGACAGAAGCTATCCGAAAAAAAGTGTAAAAGTGCAGTGGAAAGTGATTGCATATTACAGTTAGAAGTACGGTGCAAAATACAAATGTAAACAGTTGGTACTGTAAAAACAGTAAAAACAGTCGGCAGTGCAAATGAGCATAATCCAGTTACGGTATGGCAGTGCAAAATGCATAAGTAAACAGTTGTTACTGTAATAAACAGTCGGTAGTGCAAATAACAAAGTGAAGGTGGATGTGAGGTAGGAGAGTTAGCAGTTTATGAGGGAAGTGGATCAACGGGGGTTTGAGTTCAGTAAAGAGACAGCTCTGGGGAAAAAACTGTTCTTAAGTCTGCTGGTCCTGGTCCGGTGGATCCTGAAACGCCTGCCGGAGGGCAGGAGAGAAAACAGTCTGTGGGCTGGGTGAGAGGAGTCCTTGAGGATGCTGCGAGCTCGATGCAGACAGCGTTTCCTCTGGATGTGCTCGATGGCAGGCAGTGGAGTCCCTGTGATGCGCTGGGCAGTTTTCACCACCCGCTGCAGTGCCTTGCGCTCCGCAACAGAGCAGCTCCTATACCATACTGCGACACAGTTGGTCAGGATGCTTCACCAGGATAGCCGAGGAGAGCTGATTCTTCCTCAGTGTCCTCAGGAAGAAGAGGCGCTGGTGAGCCTTCTTGACCAGGCTGGAGGTGTTGGTCGTCCACGACATGTCCGCCGAGATGTGGGTCCCCAGGAACTTGAAACTGGAGACACGTTCAACAGCCATTCCATTGATGTGGATGGTGTCGTGTGTGCCTCTTGACTCTTCCTGAAGTCCACGATGAGCTCCTTCGTTTTGGTGGTGTTGAGGAGCAGGTTATTTTCGGTGCACCATGTGGCCAGGTGCTGGATCTCCTCCCTGTAGGCAGTCTCATCGTTGTTGCTGATGAGACCAATCACCGTAGTGTCGTCCTCAAACTTGACGATAGAATTAGATCCACACACAGGCTTGCAGTCGGCAGTGAAGAGGGAGTAGAGAAACGGGCTTAGCACACAGCCCTGTGGTACACCAGTGTTAAGAGTGATGGATGTGGAGCAGGTGAATCCTGATCGAACATTCTGGGGTCTGTCAGTTAGGAAGTCCAAAATCCTTGTGGACACATTTTTAGGTCCCCATGAGGAAAACATCTTATAAATCAGACTAAGTGATGTTTTTTGAAAATGTAAAAATGTGTGTGTGATGGGTAGGTTTAGGGGCAGGGGCAGTGTGTGTGTGTGTGTGTGTGATGGGTTGATGTGTGTGTGTGTGTGTGTGTGTGTGTGTGTGTGTGTGTGTGATGGGTTTAGGGGCAGGGGCAGTGTGTGTGTGTGTGTGTGTGTGTGTGATGGGTAGGTTTAGGGGCAGGGGCAGTGTGTGTGTGTGTGTGTGTGTGTGTGTGTGTGATGGGTAGGTTTAGGGGGAGGGTCAGTGTGTGTGTGTGTGTGTGTGTGTGATGGGTAGGTTTAGGGGCAGGGGCAGTGTGTGTGTGTGTGTGATGGGTAGGTTTAGGGGCAGTGTGTGTGTGTGTGTGTGTGTGTGTGTGTGTGTGTGTGTGTGTGTGTGTGTGTGTGTGTGTGTGTGTGTGTGTGTGTGTGTGTGTGATGGGTAGGTTTAGGGGCAGGGGCAGTGTGTGTGTGTGTGATGGGTAGGTTTAGGGGCAGGGGCAGTGTGTGTGTGTGTGTGTGTGTGTGTGTGTGTGTGTGTGTGTGTGTGTGTGTGTGTGATGGGTAGGTTTAGGGGCAGGGGCAGTGTGTGTGTGTGTGTGTGTGTGATGGGTAGGTTTAGGGGCAGGGGCAGTGTGTGTGTGTGTGTGTGTGTGTGTGTGTGTGTGTGTGTGTGTGTGTGATGGGTAGGTTTAGGGGCAGGGGCAGTGTGTGTGTGATGGGTAGGTTTAGGGGCAGGGGCAGTGTATGGGGATAGAAAATACAGTTTATACAGTATAAAAACCATTACGCCTATGGAAAGTCCCCATAAAACATGAAAACCCAACATGTGTGTGTGTGTGTGTAGGTGCTGCACTACCTCTCGGTGCAGAAAGCGTCTGATCTGACGAGGCATCTGCTGCCCTGCGTCCTACACGCTGCTCTTCTCAAAATCAAGGAGGAAGGTTTGTGTGAACCCACTGTAGCTGCACACATTGTAGATGGTGTTTCTGCCGTCTCTAACCCTGATGTGAATGTTCCTCCAGAGTCGACTGAAGATATCCCGTCCGTGCGAAAGGCGGTCCAGCAGCTCACAGCTCATGCCAGTAAACTGCTGCGCCACCCCAGCCCCGACTTCAAGAAACTGGAGGTGAGGGTCGCGCCAGGCTATCGGGCCCCTGCTGCGCCCGCATAGAGACAGAGCGTATTTAGGCCACGCCCACACCGGGGGGGGAACAATCCAACGCTCTCCATTGACTTTGCATTGCGTGAGGCTGCCTCCTTGTCATTTCGGACTTATAACAAAAAACAGAACAATGTATAAAAGCTGATATGTGACAAGGTGTACAGCAAACAAGCTAAAAAACACAGACATAAGTTTTTATAAGCTGTCGACCCAAAAAAAACAGAGAGTTTAAGAAGATAAAAGTGGATACAGGCAATACGAAGTGAAGCTTCAGCTGAAGAATGGGGAAATTTTGGGATCCTGACACTCAGTATGTCTCAGTATGTGTATGTGTGCAGTAAACATTTTGTCACTGTTAAGTCAAATATCCAAATGTCTGTTTTAAATATTATATTTACTGTCGCTGATTATGTTCCCCTCTTGTCGTCGTAGTTCTCAGTGTAATATGACCCGCGCGCGCTCTGTCTCAATGGCCCGATTCCACTTTTTTGTCCTTAAACGCTCGTTTTTTGGGTCAACAACTTATAAAAACGTCTGGGTTTTTGCTTCTGGGTTTTGTTTAGCTTGTTTGCTGTACACTTTGTCACATATCAGCTTTTATACATTGTTCAGTTTTTTGTTATAAGTCCGAAATGACAAAAAGGCCGCTTCACGCAATGCAAAGTCAATGGAGACGGTTTGATTGTTTTCCCCCCGGTGGGCGTGGTCCTCAGATTATGACGCGTGTCGCTCTGTCTCTATTGTGAATGTGTGTGTGCTCTGTGTTGTCAGGATGTTATTAATCAGACGAGCGCGGTGGAGGCCGTCGTGGCACGCGCACGATCCCTAAAGGCCAAGTTTGGCATCACTAAAGGAGAGCGGGAGGAAGATGGAGACGAGCTGGAGAGGTAAAGTCTGTTCAGTTTCACCATACAAGTCACTTGCACAGATGCACAATGTTATCAACACGTCATCGGAATCGGCTAAAAAGGACTTAAAAATTATTTATTGGCATCAGCCCCATATTTGCCGAAATGCCTTGCCGATGGGAAAAGGAGTCGCACTGAGAGTTTCTCATTTTTGTTCAGAAAAACTTGCCTCTGCTTATGACTCCACCCTCTTGCTTGATATAGCTCCGCCCCTACTAATCAACATGACTCCACCCTCTTGCTTGATATAGCTCCGCCCCTACTAATCAACATGACTCCACCCTCCTGCTTGATATAGCTCCGCCCCTCTTGCTCAGCATGACTCCACTGCAGTCATGTTCAATACAGCTCCACCCCTCTTGCTCAGCATTACTCCACCGCAGTCCTGTTCAATACAGCTCCACCCCTCTTGCTCAGCATTACTCCACCGCAGTCCTGTTCAATACAGCTCCACCCCTCTTGCTCAGCATTACTCCACCACAGTCCTGTTCAATACAGCTCCGCCCCGTCTCCCTCAATACAGCTCCGCCCCTCCCACTTAACATGACTCCACCCTCCTGCTTGATATAGCTCCGCCCCTCACACTCAACACGACTCACCAGTCCTGTTCAATACAGCTCCACCCCTCTTGCTCAGCATTACTCCACCGCAGTCCTGTTTAATACAGCTCCGCCCCTCTTGCTCAGCATGACTCCACCGCAGTCCTGTTCAATACAGCTCCACCCCTCTTGCTCAGCATTACTCCACCACACTCCTGTTCAATACAGCTCCGCCCCTCTTGCTCAGCATGACTCCACCGCAGTCCTGTTCAATACAGCTCCACCCCTCTTGCTCAGCATTACTCCACCACAGTCCTGTTCAATACAGCTCCGCCCCTCTTGCTCAGCATGACTCCACCGCAGTCCTGTTCAATACAGCTCCGCCCCTCTTGCTCAGCATGACTCCACCGCAGTCCTGTTCAATACAGCTCCGCCCCGTCTCCCTCAATACAGCTCCGCCCCTCCCACTTAACATGACTCCACCCTACTGCTTGATATAGCTCCGCCCCTCACACTCAACACGACTCACCAGTCCTGTTCAATACAGCTCCGCCCCTTACCCCTCAATAAAGCTCCGCCCCTCTTGCTCAGCATGACTCCACCGCAGTCCTGTTCAATACAGCTCCACCCCTCACACTCAACACGACTCCACAGTCCTGTTCAACACATCTCCGTCCCTTACCCCTCAATACAGCTCCACCCCTCTTGCTCAGCATTACTCCACCACAGTCCTGTTCAATACAGCTCCGCCCCTCTTGCTCAGCATTACTCCACCACAGTCCTGTTCAATACAGCTCCGCCCTTCTTGCTCAGCATGACTCCACCGCAGTCCTGTTCAATACAGCTCCGCCCCTCTTGCTCAGCATTACTCCGCCGCAGTCCTGTTCAATACAGCTCCGCCCCTCTTGCTCAGCATGACTCCACCACAGTCCTGTTCAATACAGCTCCGCCCCTCTTGCTCAGCATTACTCCACCACAGTCCTCTTCAATACAGCTCCGCCCCTCTTGCTCAGCATTACTCCACCACAGTCCTGTTCAATACAGCTCCGCCCCTCTTGCTCAGCATTACTCCACCACAGTCCTGTTCAATACAGCTCCGCCCCTCTTGCTCAGCATAACTCCACCACAGTCCTGTTCAATACAGCTCCGCCCCTCTTGCTCAGCATTACTCCACCGCAGTCCTGTTCAATACAGCTCCGCCCCTCTTGCTCAGCATTACTCCACCACAGTCCTGTTCAATACAGCTCCGCCCCTCTTGCTCAGCATTACTCCACCACAGTCCTGTTCAATACAGCTCCGCCCCTCTTGCTCAGCATTACTCCACCGCAGTCCTGTTCAATACAGCTCCGCCCCTCTTGCTCAGCATTATTCCACCACAGTCCTGTTCAATACAGCTCCGCCCCTCTTGCTCAGCATTACTCCACCACAGTCCTGTTCAATACAGCTCCGCCCCTCTTGCTCAGCATTACTCCACCACAGTCCTGTTCAATACAGCTCCGCCCCTCTTGCTCAGCATTACTCCACCACAGTCCTGTTCAATACAGCTCCGCCCCGTCTCCCTCAATACAGCTCCGCCCCTCCCACTTAACATGACTCCACCCTACTGCTTGATATAGCTCCGCCCCTCACACTCAACACGACTCACCAGTCCTGTTCAATACAGCTCCGCCCCTTACCCCTCAATACAGCTCCGCCCCTCTTGCTCAGCATGACTCCACTGCAGTCCTGTTCAATACAGCTCCACCCCTCTTGCTCAGCATTACTCCACCACAGTCCTGTTCAATACAGCTCCACCCCTCTTGCTCAGCATTACTCCACCACAGTCCTGTTCAATACAGCTCCACCCCTCTTGCTCAGCATTACTCCATCACAGTCCTGTTCAATACAGCTCCGCCCCTCTTGCTCAGCATTACTCCACCACAGTCCTGTTCAATACAGCTCCGCCCCTCTTGCTCAGCATGACTCCACCGCAGTCCTGTTCAATACAGCTCCGTCCCTTACCCCTCAATACAGCTCCGCTCCGCCCCTCTTGCTCAGCATTACTCCACCACAGTCCTGTTCAATACAGCTCCGCCCCTCTTGCTCAGCATTACTCCACCACAGTCCTGTTCAATACAGCTCCACCCCTCTTGCTCAGCATTACTCCACCACAGTCCTGTTCAATACAGCTCCACCCCTCTTGCTCAGCATTACTCCACCACAGTCCTGTTCAATACAGCTCCGCCCCTCTTGCTCAGCATGACTCCACCGCAGTCCTGTTCAATACAGCTCCACCCCTCTTGCTCAGCATTACTCCACCACAGTCCTGTTCAATACAGCTCCGCCCCTCTTGCTCAGCATTACTCCACCACAGTCCTGTTCAATACAGCTCCGCCCTTCTTGCTCAGCATGACTCCACCGCAGTCCTGTTCAATACAGCTCCACCCCTCTTGCTCAGCATGCCTCCACCGCAGTCCTGTTCAATACAGCTCCGCCCCTCTTGCTCAGCATGCCTCCACCGCAGTCCTGTTCAATACAGCTCCACCCCTCTTGCTCAGCATTACTCCACCACAGTCCTGTTCAATACAGCTCCGCCCCTCTTGCTCAGCATGACTCCACCGCAGTCCTGTTCAATACAGCTCCACCCCTCTTGCTCAGCATTACTCCACCACAGTCCTGTTCAATACAGCTCCGCCCCTCTTGCTCAGCATTACTCCACCACAGTCCTGTTCAATACAGCTCCGCCCTTCTTGCTCAGCATGACTCCACCGCAGTCCTGTTCAATACAGCTCCACCCCTCTTGCTCAGCATGCCTCCACCGCAGTCCTGTTCAATACAGCTCCGCCCCTCTTGCTCAGCATGACTCCACCGCAGTCCTGTTCAATACAGCTCCGCCCCTCTTGCTCAGCATGACTCCACCGCAGTCCTGTTCAATACAGCTCCGCCCCTCTTGCTCAGCATTACTCCACCGCAGTCCTGTTCAATACAGCTCCGCCCCTCTTGCTCAGCATTACTCCACCGCAGTCCTGTTCAATACAGCTCCGCCCCTCTTGCTCAGCATGACTCCACCACAGTCCTGTTCAATACAGCTCCGCCCCTCTTGCTCAGCATTACTCCACCACAGTCCTGTTCAATACAGCTCCTCTTGCTCAGCATTACTCCACCACAGTCCTGTTCAATACAGCTCCTCTTGCTCAGCATTACTCCACCACAGTCCTGTTCAATACAGCTCCGCCCCTCTTGCTCAGCATTACTCCACCACAGTCCTGTTCAATACAGCTCCGCCCCTCTTGCTCAGCATTACTCCACCGCAGTCCTGTTCAATACAGCTCCGCCCCTCTTGCTCAGCATTACTCCACCACAGTCCTGTTCAATACAGCTCCGCCCCTCTTGCTCAGCATGACTCCACCACAGTCCTGTTCAATACAGCTCCGCCCCTCTTGCTCAGCATTACTCCACCACAGTCCTGTTCAATACAGCTCCGCCCCTCTTGCTCAGCATTACTCCACCGCAGTCCTGTTCAATACAGCTCCGCCCCTCTTGCTCAGCATTACTCCACCACAGTCCTGTTCAATACAGCTCCGCCCCTCTTGCTCAGCATGACTCCACCACAGTCCTGTTCAATACAGCTCCGCCCCTCTTGCTCAGCATTACTCCACCACAGTCCTGTTCAATACAGCTCCGCCCCTCTTGCTCAGCATTACTCCACCGCAGTCCTGTTCAATACAGCTCCGCCCCTCTTGCTCAGCATTACTCCACCGCAGTCCTGTTCAATACAGCTCCGCCCCTCTTGCTCAGCATTACTCCACCACAGTCCTGTTCAATACAGCTCCGCCCCTCTTGCTCAGCATTACTCCACCACAGTCCTGTTCAACACATCTCCGTCCTTCTTCCCTCAAAACAGCTCCTCTTGCTCAACATGACTGGTATACTTATAGTTTTTAACTAGTTTGTAATTTTAGTGCTTCAACTTAAACTCAACGGAAATGAGATGTTGCTTTGGCAATTAGCAAAAATAAAACAGTCTATTATTTCAAGTAATGAAAATGTTTTTATGGTTTTGTCTTTAGTCTTAATTAACGATCATAACCCTTGTATATAGAGTACAATATGAGGCTTGTAACAATCGGTCTTCCTGGTTGCAGTTACATGTATTAAAATGGGATCAGATTCTACCGTGAGAGATATAGAAGTGTTTAAAAGGATTAGACAAACAACAGTTGTAAAGTGGAAAACCAACGGTGTATTTACAATGTACACAAGAGACTTAAAACAACACAGTAAAACTAGGAAACTTCAAGTCTGTTAAAAGCATAGAATCCATAATACCCTACCCTAAAACAGTCCGAATGAGTCCCAGTGTGCTGATAGTCCTTATGCAAGTGTCCAACCGTATATATACAATCCAAGTGAGAGTGAATCCAAATGTGTGGAACTGGAAAGGTGAGACAATAAGAACTCCACAGTCCAGGTTAGGTGATCACCAGTGCATTTGTAGTCCCCTATGGTTTTCCATGCTGCTTTAAGCTGGTCTACTTCCTGTTTCCTGTAATGGGATCAGTCACATGACAGGAGGACCCCGTAACATTTAAAGACATACACACATTAAAACAGATAAGAGGACTAAAATGGACTAAAATGACTAAGACAACATGTAAACCTATTAAAACTCTAATATACATAAAATCATTATAATATATTGAGTGGTTAAAACAAGCGTCTTGTGTGACAGTGTCACAGGCTATTGTCAGTATTTTTAGCATTGTTCATTAGTTTCATTTTCACAGTTTAAATTAGCCACAGTATGCTCCTGTTTCTGAATTAATTTAGTGAATACTCTTAGGTTAAAGTTACAGTGCTGTTGGTGAATCCATTCATTATTTCTCCATCCTTGTTCATTGTTCCCTAAATAAATGTTTTAGTCAAAGTTTTTAAAACGCTGCTGTTGCTCTCAAGCAGAATGTGCACAAATGCAATATTGTGCATCCCTGTGTCGAACAAGAGGGGTGGAACAGTATCGAGCAGAGGGCGGAGCCACATTAAGCAAGAGTCTTGTTGAGCAGGAGGGGCGAAGCTGGATTGAAGGGGGAAGGAGTAGAACTGTATCAAACAAGAAGGTGGAGTTGTTGAGTGGGAGGGGCGGGGCGGGACTATATCAAGTAGGAGGGTGGAGTCTTGTTGAGTGGAAGGGGTGGAGCTATATCAAGCATGAGGGTGGAGTCTTGTTGAGTTGGAGGGGTGGAGCTATATCAAGCAGGAGGGTGGAGTCTTGTTGAGTCGGAGGGGTGGAGCTATATCAAGCAGGAGGGTGGAGTCTTGTTGAGTCGGAGGGGTGGAGCTATATCAAGCAGGAGGGTGGAGTCTTGTTGAGTCGGAGGGGTAGAGCTATATCAAGCAGAAGGGTGGAGTCTTGTTGAGTCGGAGGGGTGGAGCTATATCAAGCAGGAGGGTGGAGTCTTGTTGAGTCGGAGGGGTGGAGCTATATCAAGCAGGAGGGTGGAGTCTTGTTGAGTCGGAGGGGTAGAGCTATATCAAGCAGGAGGGTGGAGTCTTGTTGAGTCGGAGGGGTGGAGCTATATCAAGCAGGAGGGTGGAGTCTTGTTGAGTCGGAGGGGTGGAGCTATATCAAGCAGGAGGGTGGAGTCTTGTTGAGTCGGAGGGGTAGAGCTATATCAAGCAGGAGGGTGGAGTCTTGTTGAGTCGGAGGGGTGGAGCTATATCAAGCAGGAGGGTGGAGTCTTGTTGAGTCGGAGGGGTGGAGCTATATCAAGCAGGAGGGTGGAGTCTTGTTGAGTCGGAGGGGTGGAGCTATATCAAGCAGGAGGGTGGAGTCTTGTTGAGTCGGAGGGGTGGAGCTATATCAAGCAGGAGGGTGGAGTCTTGTTGAGTCGGAGGGGTGGAGCTATATCAAGCAGGAGGGTGGAGTCTTGTTGAGTTGGAGGGGTAGAGCTATATCAAGCAGGAGGGTGGAGTCATGTTGAGCAAGAGCGGCGTAGCTGTATTCAACAGGACTGGGGAGTTGTATTGAGTGGGGGGCGGAGCTATATCAAGCAGGAGGGTGGAGTCATGTTGAGTTGGAGGGGTGGAGCTATATCAAGCAGGAGGGTGGAGTCTTGCTGAGTGGAAGGGGTGGAGCTATATCAAGTAGGAGGGCGGAGTCTTGTTGAGTGGAAGGGGTGGAGCTATATCAAGCAGGAGGGTGGAGTCTTGTTGAGTGGAAGGGGTGGAGCTATATCAAGCAGGAGGGTGGAGTCTTGTTGAGGAAGAGGGGTGGAGCTATATCAAGCAGGAGGGCGGAGTCTTGTTGAGTGTAAGGGGTGGAGCTATATCAAGCAGGCGGGTGGAGTCTTGTTGAGTTGGAGGGGTGGAGCTATATCAAGCAGAAGGGTGGAGTCTTGTTGAGTGGGAGGGGCGGGGCTATATCAAGTAGGAGGGTGGAGTCTTGTTGAGTGGAAGGGGTGGAGCTATATCAAGTAGGAGGGTGGAGTTGTTGAGTGGGAGGGGTGGGGCTATATCAAGTAGGAGGGTGGAGTCTTGTCGAGCGGAAGGGGTGGAGCTATATCAAGCATGAAGGTGGAGTCTTGTTGAGTTGGAGGGGTGGAGCTATATCAAGCAGGAGGGCGGAGTCTTGTTGAGTGTAAGGGATGGAGCTATATCAAGCAGGCGGGTGGAGTCTTGTTGAGTTGGAGGGGTGGAGCTATATCAAGCAGAAGGGTGGAGTCTTGTTGAGTGTAAGGGATGGAGCTATATCAAGCAGGCGGGTGGAGTCTTGTTGAGTTGGAGGGGTGGAGCTATATCAAGCAGAAGGGTGGAGTCTTGTTGAGTGGGAGGGGCGGGGCTATATCAAGTAGGAGGGTGGAGTCTTGTTGAGTGGAAGGGGTGGAGCTATATCAAGTAGGAGGGTGGAGTCTTGTTGAGCGGAAGGGGTGGAGCTATATCAAGCAGGAGGGTGGAGTCTTGTTGAGTGGGAGGGGCGGGGCTATATCAAGTAGGAGGGTGGAGTCTTGTTGAGCGGAAGGGGTGGAGCTATATCAAGCAGGAGGGTGGAGTCTTGTTGAGTGGGAGGGGCGGGGCTATATCAAGTAGGAGGGTGGAGTCTTGTTGAGCAGAAGGGGTGGAGCTATATCAAGTAGGAGGGTGGAGTCTTGTTGAGCGGAAGGGGTGGAGCTATATCAAGCAGAAGGGTGGAGTCTTGTTGAGTCGGAGGGGTGGAGCTATATCAAGCAGGAGGGTGGAGTCTTGTTGAGTGTAAGGGGTGGAGCTATATCAAGCAGGAGGGTGGAGTCTTGTTGAGTGGAAGGGGTGGAGCTATATCAAGAAGGAGGGTGGAGTCTTGTTGAGTGTAAGGGGTGGAGCTATATCAAGCAGGCGGGTGGAGTCTTGTTGAGTGTAAGGGGTGGAGCTATATCAAGCAGGAGGGTGGAGTCTTGTTGAGTCGGAGGGGTGGAGCTATATCAAGCAGGAGGGTGGAGTCTTGTTGAGGAAGAGGGGTGGAGCTATATCAAGCAGGAGGGTGGAGTCTTGTTGAGGAAGAGGGGTGGAGCTATATCAAGCAGGAGGGTGGAGTCTTGCTGAGTGGAACGGGTGGAGCTATATCAAGTAGGAGGGTGGAGTCTTGTTGCGCAAGAGGGGCGGAGCTGTATAGAAGGGGGAGGAGACAGAGCTGTATCAAACAGGAATGTGGAGTCGTGTTGAATGGGAGAGGTGGGGCTATCTCAAACAGAAGGGGCGGAGCCATGTCGAGCAGAAGGGGCGGAGCATGTGCTGTCAGTCTGACAGGGGCAGGAAGGGCATGTCAGTCGAGTCTCCTGGCACTCGTTAGTTCCCAGGGGCCGCTTGGGGCCACAGCAGCTGGACAAGACACACACACCGGCCTCATTAAGACAAGACCCCGAGCAGCCCGCAGGAACAAAGACAGTTCACTGCAGGTGTGTGTGTGTGTGATTGTGTTGAACAGGCTGAATTCACACACACACACGCACACAGGCGCAGTTGTTTTTCTCCATTTCTCAGACGAATATGAACATGATAAATATTCCTCTTCCCTCATCTAAACACTGGCATCCTCTACCTGTCCTGTACAGCCACTGTCTCACACACACTACAGCGTTCCTCCTGTCTGTCTCTCAGGTTTGTGAGTCTTCTGCTGGAGGAGCCCGAGGTGTCTGTGGTCGGTGCAGGTCGAGGTCCAGCTGGGAGCATCATACATAAGCTGTTCGTCAGTTCTCAGCGGGTAAACACACACACACACACACACACACACACACACCTGACCGGTGTAGGGTTTAATGTTTTATCTTAACTGGATTCTCTCTTCTCAGAGACGATGGGCCAGAATCGACCAAAAGGAAAATACTAATATTGTACAATGTGCATCCATGCTTGCTTTTGATAAAAGCATCTGCCAAATGCTTACATGTGAATGTTTAATTCTGAGCTTACTAATGTTCGTGTGACGCTTTACAATAAGGTCCCATTAGTTAAAGGGTTAGTTCGACCAAAAATGAAAATTCTGTCAGTAATTACTCACCCTCATGTTGTTCCAACCATGTAAGACCTTCGTTCATCTTCGGAACATAATTGAGTATATTTTTGATGAAATCTGAGAGCTGTCTCACTCCTCCATAGGCTTTCAGAGGGAATGAAACTTGATGGCCCAGAATATTAAGTAAAAACGTCATTTAAGGAGTCCAAATGACTACAGTGGCTCTGTATTAAGTCTATCATGCGACGAAAATACTTTTTGAGCGGAAAAACAACAAAAATAACGACTTTATCCCACTATTATTGTTGTTCAATTTGAGCCTCTGACGAGAGTTCGCGGGAGTGCCACGACGCATGCGCGATAACTGAGATTAACCCTACTCCGAAAGAGTGAGCAGCCTTAAATTTGGACTCCTTAAATGACGTTTTTACTTACTATTCTGGGCCATCAAGTTTCATTCCCTCTGAAAGCCTATGGAGGAGTGAGACAGCTCTCAGATTTCATCAAAAATATACTAAATTATGTTCCGAAGATGAACAAAGGTCTTACATGGTTGGAACAACATGAGGGTGAGTAATTACTGACAGAATTTTCATTTTTGGGTGAACTAACCCTTTAATGCATTAATTACCATTAACAATAAGCAATAAAGTTAGTTATATACACTCACCTAAAGGATTATTAGGAACACCTGTTCAATTTCTCATTAATGCAATTATCTAATCAACCAATCACATGGCAGTTGCTTCAATGCATTTAGGGGTGTGGTCCTGGTCAAGACAATCTCCTGAACTCCACACTGAATGTCAGAATGGGAAAGAAAGGGGATTTAAGCAATTTTGAGCGTGGCATGGTTGTTGGTGCCAGACGGGCCGGTCTGAGTATTTCACAATCTGCTCAGTTACTGGGATTTTCACGCACAACCATTTCTAGGGTTTACAAAGAATGGTGTGAAAAGGGAAAATCCTCCAGTATGCGGCAGTCCTGTGGGAGAAAATGCCTTGTTGATGCTCGAGGTCAGAGGAGAATGGGCCGACTGATTCAAGCTGATAGAAGAGCAACTTTGACTGAAATAACCACTCGTTACAACCGAGGTTTGCAGCAAAGCATTTGTGAAGCCACAACACACACAACCTTGAGGCGGATGGGCTACAACAGCAGAAGACCCCACCGGGTACCACTCATCTCCACTACAAATAGGAAAAAGAGGCGACAATTTGCACGAGCTCACCAAAATTGCACAGTTGAAGACTGGAAAAATGTTGCCTGGTCTGATGAGTCTGGATTTCTGTTGAGACATTCAGATGGTAGAGTCAGAATTTGGCGTAAACAGAATGAGAACATGGATCCATCATGCCTTGTTCCCACTGTGCAGGCTGGTGGTGGTGGTGTAATGGTGTGGGGGATGTTTTCTTGGCACACTTTAGGCCCCTTAGTGCCAATTGGGCATCGTTTAAATGCCACGGCCTACCTGAGCATTGTTTCTGACCATGTCCATCCCTTTATGAGCACCATGTCCCCATCCTCTGATGGCTACTTCCAGCAGGATAATGCACCGGCACAAAGCTCCAATCATTTCAAACTGGTTTCTTGAACATGACAATGAGTTCACTGAACTAAAATGGCCCCCACAGTCACCAGATCTCAACCCAATAGAGCATCTTTGGGATGTGGTGGAACGGGAGCTTCGTGCCCTGGATGTGCATCCCACAAATCTCCATCAACTGCAAGATGCTCTCCTATCAATATGGGCCAACATTTCTAAAGAATGCTTTCATTACCTTGTTGAATCAATGCCATGTAGAATTAAGGCAGTTCTGAAGGCGAAAGGAGGTCAAACACAGTATTAGTGTGTGTTCCTAATAATCCTTTAGGTGAGTGTACATCATTAAATAATATTAACTGAAACAACTATAATGCTTTTTTCATTGTTAGTTTATGTAAAGTAATGTAGTTAGCCAATGTTAACAAATGTAACCTTATAGTAAAGTGTTTTCCGGGACGTTGGCTAAATCAACAGGACGGTCACGTGTTGTTAATGGTATAAACGCTTCATATCTAATGCCTCAAAGCGACTTTAGCAACAGGAAGAGCCAAGGGTTTAAAAAATACATTTAAAAATCTGCTCGAGCTGTTTTTCTGTTTGTCATAATTAGCTAAATTAATGAAATGCAGCAGATGTCTTAGTTTCATTTAGAGCTTTAATGTGACACAGAGGTAATTAAACACGCCGGGCGAGTGATTTGTTTAAAAAAAGATTCTTATCGAGTTGATGAACGACTCGCGTTAGTCTTGTGTTTGAGTTAGTAGTGGTTTAGTCAGTGGCGGTCTCACGAAGAGGTGTCCAGGTCGGATTATGCACTGAAATTGGTTGATTTCACTGGTCAAATCTAACCTGGAAACCTGGAAAGCAGCATTTAAAAAAAAAAAATGTTTAATTATGCAAAATATAATGCATAATTGATCTCTTTTGACTTGAGGTATTTCCATGAGATTCACCTGAAACCTCATTTACCCCGTTAGTTCTTAATATTAGTCACTTCCATTTGTGTCACCGTCATTCCCAGGATGCACTTATGCTTAATGGTCCCAGTATAAATTGTAATTCTCGGCTACTTAAAGTTAAACAGGCCGAAAATGCGATATGAGCGTTGAAATGTCAGCCGTCGGGGTTCTCGAGGTGAGCTTCTGTCTCACAAGTTTTCTTTAAGTGAGAAATGTTTGAAATTTGAGTTTGTTTGCCTGAAACTCTTGTTCAATTACCACCACCCCCCTCCCCCTCCTCCGTCTGCAGTGTGTGTGTGTGTGTGTGTGTGTGTGTGTGTGTGTGAGAGAGAGAGAGGACTAAATTATAGCCTGTGTGTTGCCAGGCTGCAAATAGAAAGGCAATAATTATCCCAAGCATCCCCATGTAAATCATGTGAAATCAGGGATTCAAATGAGGTGAGATTTCCTGGAAGAAAGAGAAATGAGAGAGAGAACGAGAGGAGGAGAGACAACGGCTGGGTTTTGTTGCATGTGTTTATGATTATGTGCTATATCTCACAGAAAACGCTCTTATTTGCTCTGATTGATCATGTTTTGGATGTTTGCAGTGCGTCGCCTATGAACAGATCATGTGGTGCCGTGACCCGGACTCATCCAAAGCATTACTGCACCAACAACCAATCAGATTCTTTATACATTTTTGGTTTCTTTTTATAGAAATAACAAGATTTATACTCATGTTTAGCACTTCCCTCTTTAGGGATGAATCTCGCCCTCGGATTTCAACCCTAAAATCAAAATAGACATATTACGCTTAAAGGAACACGCCAATTTTTTTGAAAATAGTCTCATTTTCCAGCTCCTCAAAGCTCTTGATTATTACGCAGGAATGAGAGTTTAGTTCCTGCCATATCGGTCTAGAAAATCACAACTTCTCATTTTCCGTTGGTCTTAGTGCACGATGTAACTACAGAAGAGTCAAGCTTTAAATAGGAAAAGTATCAAAAGTATTTGGTCATTTTTAGAGCGAGATGCTAACGGTCTAATCAGATTCAATGATCTATGCTAAGCTATGCTAAAAGTGCAGACCCGGAGATCGGCTGAATGGATTCAAAAACGGTAAAACTCAACTGTTTAACTCTAGAGGAGACGGAAAATGAGCCTATTTTCAAAAAAAATGGCGTGTTCCTTTAAATAAAACCAAGCTTATGGAACCATTAAGATTTTTGTAGCATTTATTGTTGTGACAACTAACCACATTCCCACTCACATTTTTCTTGATGATTCTCATTACTCAGGGTTTCAGCATATCTTAATTTGAACTTCCACAATTTAAGGCCTTAAAAACGTCTTAAATTGGGGCAGAAAGTCTTGAATTCAATAACATGGCATTAAATTAGTGCCCTATGATTTCTGACCGAATTGCAGAATCTATTAATAAAAATACAATTTACTGTATAATGCAGAAAGTCATGAAAGTAGGTCAGTACACTTCGTTTTCACTTAAATTTCATCATTTACTCACCCTTATGTCGTTTCAACCCATAGACTGTAAATAAATATGGGCGTAGTGTCCGTGACATCACCCATAGGATCTGAAGAGAGTTTCTGAAGCCTAAAAGTCGGCCGTTGTCGTCTTGGAAGCGTTTCACTCCCGGATAACAGAAAATGAACAAAGAGGCGGGACGTGGGCGGAGCTGAGGTGATGTGACGACTAACAGACAGCAGACAAACGGCAATCCACCTGTCACTCAAAGTGGCCACGCCCTTAATTATGCAGAACTTTAATGCTTTATATAATGTAAACAAATGAGTTATAAAATAATCCACCCCCCTCACCGTCGTCGTGAAGGGCAAAATGAGCCGTATAGACCAAAAGCACAGTTTGTCCCAGACTGTAAACATGTGTTCTTCTGCTGTAAAGTTGGGCATTTTAACATGAGCTCAGTGAGATTCTGCTCCTTCTGGAGTCTGTGTCTCTAGTGGCCAGTCCATGAACTGCAGTTTAAGTCACTTCCGTATCGGCTTCAAGAGAAACTGCGGGAGGAGCCGCTTGTTCCAAACCCCATAAGACTGTGGTTCTTCATATAAAGCGATCAAGTCTCTTCAGAAAATCTGGAATAAACCACTTGATTCGTATGGATCAGTTTTACAATCTCTTTATGAACTTTTTGAAGCGTCACAGTGGAAGTTGCTTAGACTGTCAATGAAAGGACAGAAATCTGTCAGATTTCATTAAAAATATCTTCATTTGTGTTCTGAAGATGAACGAAAATCAGTCAAAGAGTCCAGACAGATTCACATGAATAACTATAAAACAAAAAATAAATAAAACAGATTTCATAGGGCCCTAAATGTAATTTGATGCACTGCAAAAAAAAATTTCTTCCTCAGGATTTTAGTTTTCCAGTTCAAATTTAAAACATCCTTAAATCAAGAGACATTTACAAAACATTACATTACATTTAGCAAAATTAAGTCTTATTTTCTGAGAAATTGAACAAAATTAGGTGTCTTAAAACAAGAACAAATATCTGTCATTGGGTATGAACATTACTTACATTTGAATTAAGTTGATTTTAATTAACCCATTGGCACAATCTTGTATTAATCATAAAATCACTTTCCCAAGATTTCTCATCTCAAACTTTAAGCTATTTTTTGTCAAATTGATAAAAAAAAGTAATGCAGATCTGTTGAAAATTGTATTTTCAAACTTTGAACTCAAACTCAACTTATAGTGTGCTTAGACATTTACATTATGAGAACATATTAACGTGTTGTGTTCCCTTCATTTTATTCCTTAAATTTTCATTAATAAAGCTCTTAAATTTACCCTTCATCGGGGTTCCCACTCGTCCTGGAAAACCTGGAAAATTGATGACAAATTTTCCAGTCCTGGAAAACACATGGAAAATTATAGAAAATAGTAAAATGTCCTGGAAAATCTTTTTGTTGTCTGGGAAAATTCTTTAAAAAAAAAGTTATTTCTTTAGCCGAGTATGAAAAGAGTTTATCGCTGGCCCAAACAATTAGCGCTAGTTGCAGAAAGCACATGTTCAGGAATGCTGAGTTTGATACGCGTGAGTAGTATTTTGAATAATGATGTTTAGTCTTGTGTTGCCACTTGCAGCCGTTAGCTAATGCTAATAACTGCTCAAATGTATGCAGTGAATGTTAACTCGTAAGTTGCTACCTAATCACATAATTCTGATATAAAGTCACATTTGTGTGTTATAAAGTCAGAATTGCAAGATATAGTCAGAATTGCGTGATATAAACTCGCAATTCTATACTTTTCTTCACAGTTGACTTTTTTGCGCAGTTGCGAGTTTATCTCTTGCAATTCTGACTTCTTTTCTCAGAATTGTGAGATCTAAACTGCAATTGCAAGTTATAAAGTCCAATTCTGAGGAAAAAAGAATTGCGACAATTTTTGCGTTTATATCACAAATATGTAAACTCGCAATTGCGAGAAAGTCCGAATAGCGAGATAAAAAGTCACAATTACCTTTTCTTTCTATTCTGTGGTGTAAACAAGCTTCCATAGTCATAATGTATGATTAAGAGCTCATATTGAAAAATGCTGGATTGTTAAGTAATGGCATTAAACTGTACGGCTTTTAAAGACTTAGAAAGCAATATTTGGCATGATCCTCGTCTTTTATTCTTGCCGTAGTAAAATTGAAACTGTCCTAGAAAAGTACTGTAAAATGGTTGCTGAAAAAGAGTGGGAACCCTGTTCATAAAACCTGCAGAAACCCTGATTACTGTCAATGTAACTTGTGCTTAGTCGTCATTATAATATTGCTACCAATAATCGTAATGGTTTTAATATTTGACAGTTTTGTTGTGCATTTTTTGCTTGAAATATGACCTGCACGTGTCGAGTGGTTGCACGTTTACAGCATGCATTGCGGCATGGACTGAACTTTTTAAAAAAAGTGCTCTTATTTGGCCTTGTATTTTGTGTTGTTCCTTTTCTTCATCTTTTTGTTTGTTTGTTTGTTCTCTCCTAACACCGCTTGTCTGTCACTCTTGTCAAGTTGGCCGACTCCAGTGACGAGGTAAAATCAGCAACATCTGACACTATACACCATTCACTGCGAGAGAAAAAACAATGCTCTTCCTCAGTATTTGTGTCTTGTTTTCCAGTACGAGCATTCTTACATCAGGATGCATTTACTGGAGAAGATTTCAGTAAACAAGACCTAATATCTTCACAAGTTGCTTGTTGATTTAAGAATGCTTAGATATTTGTACTGTACAAGACAAACACTGAATAAGAAAAGCATTTCGCTGCAGTGTTTCAGACAGATGCTGATGTCAATGAGGAACACAATCTGGATTATCATCTGTAGAAACTGAACGTCTGTCACTAATCGCTGCTTTCTGATTTTCATCCTCACGTTGATTCGTTCTCATTCTGTGCGCATCCAGGGCTTCCTGATGGACGTGGAGGTTTGTTTTTAGACGCGTCTCAGTGCCGTAGAGATAGTGAGTGATGTTCTCCGTGTGTAGTGTAGTCATTTTAGGACACATGCTTTAGCTCATGCCTCGCTGTGTCGCAGATGCTGTAGGTCGATCTGAAACCAGAATGTTTCTTTCGCCACGTTCAGTCTCTGAGATGTGAACAGACATTTGCTAATTTGCAATCAGCTTTGCAATTAGAGGAATTTGTTCCTGTTCGGGGGGAAAAAAGAGATTGTGCAGTCTCAACACGCTCATTTAAGTCTCACAGAGAGCGTTTGTTGAGAAGCGTCTTTGCTTTGTTGCTCCTTGACTCTCTGGTAAAAGACAAACAGTTGTCTGCATATTACACCGATCAGGCATAACATTATGATCCTAATATTGTGTTGGTCCCCCTTTTGCTGCCAAATCAGCCCTGACCCGTCGAGGCATGGCCACCCCTGAAGATGTGCTGTGTGGCACCAAGATGTTAGCAGCAGATCCTTTAAGTCCTGTAAGTTGCGAGGTGGGGCCTCCATGGATCGGTCTTGTTTGTTCTGCACATCCCACAGATGCTCGATTGGATTGAGATCTGGGGAATTTAGTGGCAAGGTCAACGCCTCAAACTCGTTGTTGTGCTCCTCAAACAATTCCTGAAGCATTTGTGCTTTGTGGCGCCGCATTATCTGCTGAAAGAGCCACAGCCACCAGGGAAAACCGTTACCATGAAAGGCTGGACATGGTACAAACAGTTTAATAAGAAGATTTTTAATAAAGACAGTACATTAGCGTATACAGACAGGAGCCATCTTGGAAAACAGTCTCGACGAGTCGAGCCACGGTTGAGGAATCCGCCATCTCTTTAGTGTGTATCCTTTGGAAGCTCTAGTCTCTGTTGCGTTTAAAATTATTTGTATTGATTTATTTTCTCTGTTGCGTTCATTGTTTTCTCCCGGAAACAACGGACCATATGAGATTCACAGTCTCAGTTCATCATTTAGCACAGCGTTCGTGGCTCGACTCGTCGAGACTGTTTGCCAAGATGGCTCCTGTCTGTATACGCGTAATGTACTGTCTTTATAAAGGATCTTCTTATTAAACTGTTTGTTCACTTACAAAGTTCTCAATGCTTCGGTTTGCATGTAGGGACCCTCATTATGCTCCCGTGTTAGCGTGAGGCTATTTTGAGCCTTGTTAGTGGTATTAAAGGGTTAGTTCACCCAAAAATGAAAATTCTGTCATTAATTCCTCACCCTCATGTCGTTGGACACCCGTCAGACCTCCGTTCATCTTCAGACAAAAATGAAGATATTTTAGTGTAAATCTGATGGCTCTGAAAGGCCTCCATTGGCTCAATGCACTTTACACTCTCAAGACCCTTAAAAGCCACTAAAGACGTCGTTACAAAGTCCATCTCACTACAGTGGCTCTACAATAACTTTATGAATCGGTAGTAGTGCACATAGTGCATAGTGATGACGATTTCGAAACACGGCCTCATGAAGCTTCGAAGCGTTATGAATCAGCGAGTCGATTCAGCAGTTTGAATCGCCAAATTTCAGCAGTTTGACGGTTTGACACGCGATCCGAATCATAAATCGACTCACTGATTCATAACGCTTCGAAGCTTCATGAGGCCGTGTTTTGAAATCGTCATCACATATAAGTCGTTATTTAGGGGTTTTTTGCACACAAAAACTATTGTCGCCGATTCATAAAGTTATTGTAGAGCCACTGTAGTGAGATGGACTTTGTAACGACGTCTTTAGTGTCTTTTAAGGGTCTTGAGAGTGTAAAGTGCATTGAGCCAATGGAGGCCTTTCAGAGCATCAGATTTACACTAAAATATCTTCATTTCTGTTCCGAAGATGAACGGAGGCATTACGGGTGTCGAACGACATGAGGGTAAGTAATTAATGACAGAATTTTCATTTTTGGGTGAACTAACCCTTTAACTAGCGATTTAATTTGACTTATTCTATGCCCCATATACTAGCGTTAATCTGTTTTTAGAGATAAAACTCTTTACATTCGATTTTCATGAAAACGCATCCCAGAGAACAATCTACTCGGTAACCATGTGTTAATTATCCCTAGGTTCATTTTTCACCGGAGTTGTCCTTTAAGCCTTGTCTGTGAAACCGGCCCGTTAAGTTTGAATCAGCTATAAAACAGATGTTTTCAGGAAAACCCTTGATGAAAAGTGTGATGTGTTTTGTGTGCTGATGTGTTCAGGCCGCCCTGTTGGCGCCAATGGAGGAAGAAACGGGTCGTTCGGGAGGGACGGATGACAGGAAAGCGGTTCCGGATTTTCCGCCCCCCGCCGGACGGGAGATCCTCCTGCGGACCTGCGTCCCGCGTCCCGCGCCGTACTCCAAAGCCCTGCCCCAGCGGCTCTTCTGCGTGCTCATGCGGGACGAGTTCAGGCTAGCCGGAGCCTTCTCATCCGACACCTCCTTCTTCTGAGCGCATCCGCTGTGAGCGGGACGGGTTGGTTAAATGGGACACGGCTTCAGTGAAATAAGCAAGCGTTGGTGTCCTGCTGTTCTTAAACGATTCACGTGTAATCACGGGAAACGGCTGTTTCTGGATCGGCCCTCAAGGCAACAGCACTTCTGAGGGTCTCATCACCTCTGCTTGGATGTTAAAATGGTTTTATATCTGTTGGGTTTTCACACATGCTAATAATATCAGTTCCCCTACTGTGTGTTTGATGAGAGCAGCTTTAGATTGACTTTTCAATGCTTCGCCTTAGGAAACACCATCCAAACACACACACACGTTACTCATTGACTAGTAGTAGTAAATAGCTGAGGTCATGTAGCATTTAGCATCATTGTATCGGTTTCCGTCTCGGATCAGAGGTGAGATGCGTTCAGACATTTCTATATATCGCTCTTGTGCTGCTTTTCCCTTCGCCTGAACATCAGTCACTTTCTGCTAATGACATTAATGTAGACGTCTGTCTGATGATGTATTGTCAGTCTGTGCTATTAGTCGGCTGAGGTCGATCTCATCCATTTTGACCAGATCTAAATGTCAAACCAATATGATCATCTGCATTGTAAGAATTTCCCAATTCAGTCGATGAAAATAATAAAACGTCTGAACATAATTAGGCTTTCCTGCCAAACTTGTTATTGTCGTTGCTCTCGTTTCATGATCATTGGCTCATTAGCGCTTTGTGCCGCTCGCGGTGCTTTAATTGCATTAAGGGCTTTAAATGAATGCTGACGTTAGATCGTTAATACAGGACGTTAGTTTGAGTAACTTCTGCTCCGGATCAAACGGGTGCTTCGCGATTCTGTTTCAGCTGGTGAATAACTCTCTGATCTCTATGATGTCTTACGACCCCTGAAACTTTCACACATCGAATGATAACTGTAACAATAATATAGCTGTGAGCAGCAATTATCGGGGCCTTTAAGCCAGTGTGTAAAAAATGTTTTATTTAGCAAGCATGTAACCACTTAGATCATAGAAGGAAAAGACCATTTACAGCCAATGCAGGCAATTTACTATAGGAAATATATGTTTTTTAAAGATTTTTAACAGTTATAGCACCACCTATGGGCCAATCTCCATAAATGTTTGCATGTTTGTTGAAAATCATATGTCGCATGTGCTCGCCTATTATTGTGAAGTTTTGAGTTTTCGTTTTTAATTTATAGGCTTTTGAGTGTATTTTGCCAAACCCTTTTTCTAAATGACCCTATTATAGGCATCCAAATGCAAAAGTTAAACTTTTTTATAATTATTGATCTTGAGAGTCCAGAGACTTGTACTGAATTTGTTTTATTCAAAACCTAGGACTAGTTCGCAAAAGCTATTATATATATATTTAATGAACGATTTGATTGACAGCAGTGTTTTTGAAGCAAAGTTCTTCAGTATGAGGAGATCTATCAAATGATATGAATATTGTGTGGATGTGTGAAACACCACGTTATTACAGAGGCGTAAAACTTGTAAGCGCCACCTTGAGGCAGATTTCTTGCAAAATTCTTACAGACCCCTAGGGTCATGAATCGAACGTGCCCACCGAGTTTCATTCCGATCGGCCTCCATTAACCTTGTCTAATAGGTGCTCAAATTTCATTGGCTGATGGCAGCCATGTTTTATGAGATACACCAATGTCCTCATAGACAATCATGGCTCCTTGGACAAAGACAGTGCATGCCAATTTTCAAGTCAATCGGACAAGTAGCCATTTTTATGTTTTTTTTCATGTTATAGCGCCACCAAGTGGCCAATCATCGCAATTTTTACTGTAATCTCAGATTGAGCTCATACACATGTGTACCAAATTTGGTGATAATATCTAATTCCGTTCTCGAGTTATAGCCATTTTATTAAAATTGGCTCCACCCACTTCAAACATTTGCCACCCCTTAATGACCGTGAATCAAAATTTATACCTTTTTTTTTTTTTTTGATAATTATTGATATTCAGACTCCAAAGAATATTTCTGCACTGGTTTGGTTCCGATTGGGCGAAAACCCTAGGACTAGTTCGCTAAAGGTTTTTGACAAAATTCAAAATGGTGGAAAATGAGAAAATGGCGGAAAATTACAAAATGGCGGAAAATTACAAAATGGCGGAAAATTACAAAATGGCGGAAAGGAAATCGGAGATATACATTTTGTTCGTCTTGAGCCAAGGCTTCCAATGATACAAGACACATGTTCACACTTTCTGTGAATTGCAGCGATCCATTTGCTTCTCTTTTCTGTAGCTTTTGACAGCCTGTAAAAAATATACCTCAGATTTCTTGTCAAAACTGTTTGTACCATCAATCATTCACGCTGAAAACCAGTCTTTTTGCCAGTCAGTGGGCGTAACCAGCCATCAAGTGCATACACATAGTTTTGTGACATCGTCAACGACTGGCCTAGCAGCAGAATACAGCGTTTGTGTCAACGTTTTGACAACGTTTTCATCTGTACTAGAAAAACACAAACACGTTTCTGTTTTTAGGACATCATTGTCGTGTAAATGTGCCCTGGAAGTGATTCCGACGATGTCGTTCCTCTGTCATGGCCTGCTATTCTTTTACTTTTTCGATGATTTAAAAAGTGAGCACCGTGATTGGCTGTGGACTTTTCTGGTGGGCTGATTTGCAAAACCTCACAACACTGTTAAGGTGATGATACAATGGGCAACATTTTGAGCAATGATGTATCATCATCTTAAGAGAACCAGTCCATTGCCCTAATTAGTTACCCTGTGTCTCATCTGGTTGCCTGTTGACTTAAAAAGTCCACCATCTCACGCACAGCGCTCACAAACTCACTCTTTTGAAGCGATAACTCTTGACTCTTTGAATTTGACACAAGCGCGATATGATATGTGAACATTAAAGGCTCTGTGGAAGTGGTACACAATGGCAATTACAAGCTTTTCAACACACACAGTGCCACCACTATTCAAAATTCGGCATGTATATTTACACCAAGTACAAATCGCCTGCCTTGTTGGCAGAGGCTATTTACACTAACTCCGCCCACTCACGTCTGATTGGGCCTGATAAAATTACGGATGATGCGTGGCAGAAAGTTCTGAATCCACCTTTTCCCATCACATATCGGATCGTAAAGCAATTTATTTTAATTAAAAATTATGAAAATATTCGAAAAGTGGAAATAAAGTGTCTAGCGCGTATTTAAAGGGTTAGTTCACCCAAAAATGAAAATTCTGTCATTAATTACTCACCCTCATGTCGTTCGACACCCGTCAGACCTCCGTTCATCTTCAGAACACAGATGAAGATATTTTAGTGTAAATCTGATGCTCTGAAAGGCCTCCATTGGCTCAATGCACTTTACACTCTCAAGACCCTTAAAAGGCACTAAAGACGTCGTTACAAAGTCCATCTCACTACAGTGGTTCTACAATAACTTTATGAATCGGCGAGAATAGTTTTTGTGCGCAAAAAAACCCTAAATAACGACTTATATAGTGATGACGATTTCAAAACACGGCATCATGAAGCTTCGAAGCGTTATGAATCAGTGAGTCAATTCAGCAGTTTAAATCGCCAAATTTCAGCAGTTTGACACGCGATCCGAATCATGATTCGACTCACTGATTCATAACGCTTCGAAGCTTCATGATGCCGTGTTTTGAAATCGTCATCACTATATAAGTCGTTATTTAGGGTTGTTTTGCGCACAAAAACTATTGTCGCCGATTCATAAAGTTATTGTAGAACCACTGTAGTGAGATGGACTTTGTAACGACGTCTTTAGTACCTTTTAAGGGTCTTGAGAGTGTAAAGTGCATTGAGCCAATGGAGGCCTTTCAGAGCCATCAGATTTACACTAAAATATCTTCATTTGTGTCTGAATATGAACGGAGGTCTGACGGGTGTCCAACGACATGAGGGTAAGTAATTAATGACAGAATTTTCATTTTTGGGTGAACTAACCCTTTAATAATAAAGTGTTTATCGTGTTGTCCCAATAAGGTGGCATTGATTTAATCACTTTAATAAATTCAATCATTTACACTAGGGGTGCTCCGATTGATCGGCTACCGATCGGCCAATAATCGCCTGGGGAAGTTTGATCTACTGTCTCTATAAAGGCCGATCTCATGCTGACCACAATAAAAACGCCCTATGGCTTTAGGGTGAGTACATTAAAGGGTTAGTTCACCCAAAAATGAAATTTCTTCCATTAACTCACCCCAATGTTGTTACACACACACGTAAGACCTCCGTTCATCCTCGGAACACAGTTTAAGAAATTTTAGATTTAGTCCGAGGGCTTTCAGTACTTTGAATGTAAGTGTATGCACACTTTGCTGTCCATGTCCAGAAAGGTAATGAAAACATCATCAAAGTAGTCCATATGTGACATCATTTGGTTAGACTCTTTTGAAGCGTCGACAATACATTTTAGCCAAAAATAACAAAAACTAAGACTTTATTAAGCAGTGTCTTCTCTTCCGGTTTTGTTTGCCACAGTGACGCAGCTGACGTAAGACGCTGTGACGTGTTAGCTGGTGCGATAGCAGATACCAGATAACACGTCACAGCGTCTTACGTCAGCAGCGTCACTGTGGCGTCGTGAACGCAGCAAAGTGTGCATACACTTACATTCAAAGGACTGAAAGCCCTCGGACTAAATCTAAAATATCTTAAACTACGTTCCGAGGATGAACGGAGGTCTTACGGGTGTGGAACAACATTGGGGTGAGTCATTAATGGAAGAAATTTATTTTTTGGGTGAACTAACCCTTTAATGGATTCTTTCACTACTATTCCTTCAAGCCATTGGTATGCACACATCTCCCTGTTTCTGGAAACATGTTTGCATCAACCTCATGTGACCACAAAACCAACCATAAGGGATTTTTGAAACATGCAAATATTGATGTATGGTTTGTTAGGACAATATTTGGCCGAGATACTGTTTGAAAAATCTGGAATCTGAGGGTGCAAAAAAAATCCAAATATTGAGAAAATCACCGTTAAAGTTGTCCAAATGAAGTCCTTAGCAATGCATATTACAACTAATAATACATTTACTGTAGGAAATTGACAAAATATCTTCATGGAACATGATCTTAATATCCTAATGATTTTTGGCATAAAAGATAAATGGATCATTATTGTTGGCTATTGCCACAAATATCCCTGTATGACTCCAGGGTCACAAATGTGTTGTATATTTTATGTCTCTGTGATTCTGCTGTACACTCTAAAAAAAAGGTTCTATATGGCACCAAAAATGGCTCGTAATCATAGGGGAACCTTTTTTAGTGCTATATAGCACCAATTTTGGTTCTTCAGATGTGCTATATAACCTCTGAAGAACCGCTGAAGCACCAAAATTGGTGCTATATAGCACTAAAAAAGGTTCCCCTATGATTACGAGCCATTTTTGGTGCCATAGAACCTTTTTTTAGAGTGTGTGATCGGGCCTTTACGCGTTTATCCAATGCGGCTTTGCATTAAAGCTGTACATTCGTGCACGGTGGTGTTAGATTCGCGCGCTTCTGTTTTAAGCCACGGGAAAACTTTCTTTTCAGCACTTTATCTCTCGCGCCGATCGCGCTCTGTTTTCCTCTGGTCGCGAGCGGGAGACAGCTTGAGATACCGTCGGCTTGGCACCGCGCGATCGGTGCCGTGGGAGAGCGCGTTCACAGCTTGATCGCTGTCTGCTGGCTGGTCCCGTAGCGTTTCCATAAACAGAGATATGGCTGTGAAACGCTTTAACACTCGGAGCTCCGCTTATCACTCCACGGCTCTTGTTGCCATGGCGACGTTCAGCACTTCCCCCGTCTCCAACCTCTCCGACTCTCCTCTTTTTCCCCCCCCGTTTGGTGTTGGCACGAGGAGAGCGCGTCGAGGAGCGCGTGGGCGGCGGAGCGTACGCACACCCCCGCCGGTCTCCTCGGGACGACGGGCAGATTTTCACACACATGTCTGTGGAGGATGGAGGCCTTGTTATTTTGAATTCCCTTTTCGAGGGCCAAACCTTGTCCAAAATCAAACGCGCGGAAAACACAAAGTTGATGCGGCGCGTAAAATCGACAGCAAAAGAGTTCAGAACTTCCGCCTTTGTTCCAGTTTGAAAGCTCTTCTTCTCTTCCAGCCACACACGGCTGAGATGTTACAATAACTTTAGAGCAGAGGGAAAAAAATTGTATTTGCAAACCCATTTTTCACAAAGTTTTTGCTCTACTTTCAAACTGTATTCCCGCTCAGTGTCGTCTCCCTCTCTTTCTGGGCTTGTTGTCATAAATCACGGCTGGCAGCGCAGCGCGCGGTTGGAGGAGACAGATGCGGCCCGGATAACGGCGGATCTCGAGCGGGATGTGCTGATTGAGCGCCGCGCGACTGTCTGTTGCTCGAGTCGGTTGATGTCAAATACATTTCCTTGTCCTTTTTGTCAAAGCTGAATAAACTCTAATAAACGCACTGACACTGTCTGATGGTTTCCTTAATCACCACACTGGACTTTTCCATACCTGTCAAGTTTTGGATTTGAAAATAAGGGAAATGTTTCGGCGCCCACCGCAAGCAGTCCCACCACCCCAACCAAGCTCCAGTATCCCTTACATTTTAAGACAGGTGTTATAGCCCAAATGAAAACACAAAAGGGTATATATGATGAGCATTTATTTAAAGGCTTATTTGCATATTTTCTGCATTGCTTGTCTTTACATTTTATTTTCATTCCACATTCTTTTCATTTCATATTGCTTTTCTTTTACAGTTTTTCATTTCACATAACTTTTCTTTACTCTTAACTACAAATTTGTTGCAGACTTTGCATTCTTTAAGACTTGTTTTGGAAGGAGTGTATTTGTGGGCTGGGCCAGAGTGGTTCATTTTACATGAGAGTAGAGCACAAACAGTTCTGTTGTCTAATGTCATCCTATTCTCTGTAACAATCTTTCGTACCATGCTAAATACCCTTTCTGAACTTGCATTGCTATGGGCAGGGCTCGACATTAACGCTGGTCCGGGACAAGTGGATTTTTTGAAGGGACAAGTGAAAAATAATTTTACTTGCCCAACGGACAAGTATCCTGAGTAAAATGTCAAAACAAAAAATAACTAGGGAATCACCAAAGTGCAATAATGATTCTGCATTCAGTTAGTGTAAGTGGAGATCGATAGTGGATAATAATATAAAACGAACTGACGTTAACTAGGTTGAGCTGTTGAGGCTCGCGCAGCCTCTCGAGGAGAAAATCGAAAACAAATGAGCGCCGCTCACACAAACAAACTCAGTTAACATACATGGTTAAAATGGTGTAGTTATTATATTTATAACATATGATACAGTTATGAATACCATCACGACTGGAAATGATACTGATTTCAAACGCCAGTTCCATAAACAATTAATTAACATTAAGTCACTTACATTTTATAATTAAATTCGCTGTCCCATTGATCACGGTATTTACACGAGGTTTGTCGAGTTTTTTTTTTTTTTTTTTGTTGGCAGGAGTGCCTTAAGGCCCGGGTATACTTCACTTAAGGCCCGGGTATACTTCACTTAAGGCCCGGGTATACTTCACTTAAGGCCCGGGTATACTTCACTTAAGGCCCGGGTATACTTCACTTAAGGCCCGGGTATACTTCACTTAAGGCCCGGGTATACTTCACTTAAGGCCCGGGTATACTTCACTTAAGGCCCGGGTATACTTCACTTACCGCGCCCGGACGCGTCACGCGCGCAGCCCTGTCCGCGCGTCTTTCAAAGTATACTACACAACGGATGCGTGCGGAGGAACGCGTTCGACACATGCGCAGTAAAAAAGTGTCTATGCTCCACCAGACATCGGAGGACAGCACTGAGTCCTGTCATCAACGGGACATTCGCTGGGCATGATCGGAGAAGAACTGTAGTGCATCCACCATTGCTACATAGTTTGGAAGAAACACTGAAGAATCAAAAATTCTCTCTTTTTTTCCCAAGCGTGTTGTTTTTAAACCGGTCTTTACACACTCTTCTTCGACGGCTGAACACTGTGCTCAATACTGTGTGTATTGCCACCTAGTGGACTCTTCTGTACTGCTGGCGCATGCGCTGTTGCACGCGGACCGTCCGCGCGGTCTCAAAATTTGGGCTGCGCGCGGACGGGGTGTGCGGCCGGCCGCGAGCCCTCCGAGTGACGAAAATTACGTCATGCGGGCGGTGCACGAACGCGGACGGCCGAAGTATACCCGGGCCTTTAACCGGTATAAACAAGGCTTTAAAGGGGCTATATGCGTTTTTCTGAAATTTAAACTCGTGACTGACACCTGTGGCCAAAAAATAGAACTGCTCTCATTTTCTGCTCGCCCTCGCAGCGGTGGTGCCGTCACATCCGCAGACAGCGCGGGAAAAGACGACCCGGCAGAAAATAGGAAAAATAGGATACAGGCTTATAGGTGCACCCACTGTGAGCGGACAAGGTGTCAGTATGCTCATCAGGAGATGTTTGAGTCATAAATGGTCAAATAAAAAGGCTATTGTTACGTTTATTTTGGGGAAAAAGTTGCATATAGCCCCTTTAAGCTGTCTCTACCGTTACGTCCATCATCCGTCTCTGTTTTGTTTTTTCCCCGCGTTGTCACTCGTCATCTGACCTCACACACTTGTTTGTCACAAAAATAAAACAAAATCCAGTATAAATCTTAAAATCTCTACATTTAAATCAAGGTCTGGTCCTAGAGCATAAACACAAAGTGGAACGAACTTTCTATCTCATACACACACACACACACAGGTGTGTGACTGCAACAGAGCGCATTTGTATAGAAATTGGCAAATAAAATCAACAAAACTGGCATAAATCTGAAAAATTGCCATACACAAATGAAGGACTAATACTAGAGCACAAATGCAACATGGAACAAGCATGTTCACTCACACACACACACACACACACACACACACACACAGGTGTCTGGGGCATTTTTTAGATTTTGGTTAATGAATGGTGAAAAAAAAAAAAAAGTGTTTGTTTTTTTATTTGTTTGTAAAAATAAAAAAAATCCAGTATAAATCTGAAAATTTCTACATTTAAATCAAAGTCTGGTCCTAGAGAATAAACACAAAGTGGAACGAACTTTCTATCTCTCTCACACACACACACACACACACAAACACACACGTGTGTGACTGCAACAGAGAGCATTTTTATAGAAATTGGCAAATAAAATAAACAATTCAACTACAATCAACTAATAGTAGAGCACAAATGCAACATGTTCACCCACACACACACACACTCAAACATATAATTACAAAATATATATTATGAGGAGAAGTTGAAGCATCAAGAAAAAATGAAGTCCCTATGGACCTCTGCTGGATATATGTGGTCATTGCACTTTCTTTCTTTCTTATCTATAATTCCTAAGGTTTTTCCACAAACCTGCAGATGGCAGTATTCTATCCCTAACACAGAGCAATGTCCAAAAACTATTTAGATTTAAGTGATTTTGTCATAAAAAAAGAATATTTTTTAATGAGCCAATTTATGGCCTAGTTAAAGGGGTGGGGAAACACTCAGTTTCAGTCAGTCTCATGTCAATCTTGAGTACCTATAGAGTAGCATTGCATCCTGGATATCTCCGAAAAGTCTTTATTTTTATTATAATTATAAAAGGAAGATGCGCTGTTCCGAGTCTTTCCGAAAAAAACCGTGCGGCTGGGGGCGTATCGTGTGGGCGGAGCTAAAGAATGACGAGCGCGCGCCGCTGTTACTGTGTTGAGTGCGTCTGAAAGCTGCGTCATCCCTAAAAGCGGGGAAAAACTTTATTCAACATAAAAAATGGCTTTTAATCAGATACAGCCATACATCTATGATCCGGAATCAGACCCAGAGGCTGAAGTTGAACAGGAGCAGCAGCAAAAACGACTAGAGCAGGACATCTCTATGTGGTATAAGTTACACTAACTATATAATATGTTTAGCGGCTTGTGTTATTGAGAACACCATGTCAAGCGCGAGTGTTACAATGTGTGTGTGTGTGTGTGTGTGTGTGTTTACGCGTGGTTTGTGTAGACATGATTTGTAGTGCGGACTGGTTTTGCGCGTCAGGCTAGTGTTTACATAGAAAGACATGGAATAGTAGCGCATTTGAATGAAGAAGGGCGCTTATTTAGTTCAACATATTTCCCCACTCTTTGTGTATTGTTGTTTGGATTGCTTTTACAATACTCAAACATACACATATAGTGGCCAGCTAAACAAATGTACACACACTATACATCGCATGCTCCATTGATCAATACGTGATCATGTTTGGGCTACTTGATGGGCATAGGCAAAAACAGACATTTGAACCAGTCAAACCTGCGGTTCGGTTCCAACGTTGGGACCTTTATCGTTGGGACCGCTCCATCCTTCAGTATTAGGCGATCTGAAAATCCGTCGTCGAACTGGGCCTTGTTTATAAAACAATCGGCACCGAAATGCAGGGAACATAAATATTTGCGTAACTCAGTTGCTGATCCGGTAAAGCAAATTCCATCTGTACGAGCCAGCGCTTTGATGGGCGTAGCCTATTGCTTTCACGCTCTCTCTCTCGCGCGCGCGCTCTTCCGGTAGAATTGTCCGTACGGCCCATACAAGGAAATTCCGCCCTGTTGACGTCAAGCGGACCCATGATCGAAAAAAACTTTCCGAAACTTATGACTAACAGGAAGTACTAATTTTGGCAAAGAAATACTCCCATCAAACGTCCACCTTAGCTTTTGAAACTGTGTCCATGTTTAGCATGGGAATCCAAGTCTTTAACAGTGCAAAAAGATCAGTATGCATGAAACAGCATTTCACCCCCCCTTTAAGTAATTTTGCAGTAAATAGGTAAAAAAAAAACTACCAAATATCCACAAAAACACAGCACAAATGTAAAGTGGAGACATAAATAAAAAAAACGATATATAGTTTTCCATGTAAAAAAAAAATTATATTTATGCAATCGCTCTGTAAATGTTTGGGGGTCTATCTGACCCCAAGGATCAAAAACGTAAACCTACTTAAGAGGTGATTAAGGGTTAAAACCCCTTAAGCCCTGAAGGTGTTTTTTGAGTTTTTTTGTCTGAGTGACATATACAACTTTAAAGACTCATAACTCCAAAACTATAGTAAGGAGAGTCAAATGGTAGGTATCATTTGTTAGCAAACATTTTATATTTTTGGAAAATATAAATTTTATTATATTTGGACAATATATTGCTGAGAAACTGCTGATAAAAGGCATTTTTTTTCTATATATTTTTAATAATTTTACAAATATGTCTTATTTAACATTCAATAACTCAGGAAGGAAATAGGCCAGCAGTGTAATTCTTTTTTGGTGATGTTCCCATATATGTGGTCTGCATCTGGATCAAATTTTGTGGCGATTGCATAAAGTAATCAAAAGTTACAGCATTTAGAACAAAAGTAGCTTTTTTGTTCAATCCTTGACACCCTGAAAAAATCTAGAAAACTGTTGTTTTCTGAGTGACATATACAACTTTAAAGACTCACAACTCCAAAACTATAGTAAGGAGAGTCAAATGGTAGGTATCATTTGTTAGCAAACATTTTATATTTTTGGAAAATATAAATTTTATTATATTTGGACAATATATTGCTGAGAAACTGCTGATAAAAGGGAATATTTTAAAATATTTTTTTAATAATTTTATAAATATTTCTTATTTAACATTCAATAACTCAGGAAGGAAATAGGGCAGCAGAAAAATTCTTTTTTGGTGATGTTCTCCTATATGTGGTCTGCATCTGGATCAAATTTTGTGGCGATATCATAAAGTAATCAAAAGTTACAGCATTTAGAACAAAGGTAGCCTTTTTGTTCAGTCCTTGACATTTACAAAACTGTTGTTTTCTGAGAGAAATACACAAATTGAAAGACTCATAACTCAAATTATAGCAAGGAGAGTCAAAAAGTATGTATTATTTGTTAAAACACTTTTAATATTTTTAGAAAATATAAATTATTATTACATTTGGACAATCTAATGCTGAGAAACTGCTGATAAAACATTATATTATTACAATATTATGTATATTATATTATATATATTATATAATAACACATAATGGGTATCATTTTAAAGCTTAGAATCTCAGCTTTTCAATGAATCTATCATTTTTTTATATGCTCTTGACGAGCGCTGAGTGATTCATCTAAACCGGAGTGTACCGCCCCCGGGCGCCCTCTAGCTGCCATATAACGTAAATGGCCATGTGCTGCCAACCAGCACTGATCAACACATCATCTGTGAGGAATATCTCGTGATCGACGCAATGGATTATGGTGTCCTTGGTCTCTTTTTAATCGCGGGAATCTCCTGCAAAGAAGGGTGTGCCATGTTTAACGATCGGAGAAAGTTTCATGAAGCTACAAGCGTAAACGCGACTTTAAAGCTACTGTTTATTAGCGTATGTGCTCCTGTCAGGCTATAATGTGTAATAATTCAATGAGTGATATTTTCTGATTTGAGTGACGGATTGTGGTGTTCTTGGTCTTTTCTTAATCGTGAGAATCTGCTGTAAATAATGATGTGCCATTTTCAACGATCAGAGAACGTTTCACGAAGTTACAATGATAAACGCGATGTTAGTGCAACAATAGCTTATTTAAGAGTATGTGCGCCTGTTAGGTTTTAAGGTGTAATAATTCCATGAGCCATATTTTCTGATCCGAGTGACGGATTATGATGTCCTTGGTCTCTTTTTAATCGTTGGAATCTTCTGTAAATAATGTTGTGCCATGTTTAACGATCGGAGAAAGTTTCATGAAGTTGTAAGCATAAACGTGACTTTTGTGCAAAAATAGCATGTGCTCCTGTCAGGTTTCATGTACATAATTCAATAAATCATAACTTCTGATCTGAGTGGCCGATTATGGTGTCCTTTAATCGTGGGAATCTGCTGTAAATAAAGGTGTGTCATTTTCAACGATCGGAGCTTGTTTCATGAAGTTACAAGCATAAACGCGACTTTAGCACAACGTTAGCATATTTAGCATATTTGCGCCTGTGAGGTTATAATTCAATGAGTGAGAACTTTGGATGAGAGTGACGGATTGTTGTGTTCTTGGTCTCTTTTTAATCGTGTGAATCTGCTGTAAATAAGGGTGTGCCATTTTTAACGATCGGAGCTTGTTTCATGAAGTTACCAGCAAAAACGCCAAGTCTAAGCAACTGCTATTTTTGTACTCCGCTCATGTGCTCCTGTGAGGTTTTCTGTGTGCCATATTTCAACGAGGGATATCTATAGATCTAAAAGACAGATTATGGTGACGTTGGGCTCTTTTTAATCGTGAGAATCTGCTGTAAATAATGATGTGCCATTTTCCACGTTTCATGAAGTTACAAGCGAAAAACGCCACATGAATGCTGCATCAGTATATTATTTACATATGGGTCTTACAGGACTTAACTTACAAAAACTTGCTAAAAGTTTAGTCAAAGCCCAAAACAATTAGGCTTGTTGTATTCTGCTCCACAAGACCTTTCAAATGACATATGACACATGACTATCTGAGCTGTATGATGTGATTGACACATGGCAGAACATAATAATCCCCCCCCCCCCCCCCTCCATAAATTATGATTTTTTTTTTTCATTTTATCAGCAAATAACTCATCACTACTTTGGAGATAATCATAATGGCTACATTCATTGTAAAGTTTAGACTCTAAGCTTTCAAATGACACCTATTTTGTGTTGATCAATGCAGTAGTTTTGAAAAATATGACAATTAATTTTTGTCACAGCTAGGTGGCGCCCTCGGGCGGTACACTCCGTTTTAGATTAATAACTCAGCACTCGTTTTGAGTATCCCAACATGGATAGATGCATTGAAAAGCTGAGATTCTAAGCTTTAAAATGATACCTATTTTATGTTATTACATTCAGTGGTTGCTTAGTAACCCCCCCGCGAAAAAAAATCGCGGGGGGGTGTCCCGGGGCCGGGACACTTCGGGTTTAAGGGGTTAAAAGTTTTTGACGATTCTTAGTGTTTGATATCATGTGCACTTCATGAATTCATGTGCCTTGTAATCTTTAATCAAAACAAATCTTCTCTGATGACGAGGGCGGGGCAACCTGTCACTCACACGAGATCCACCAATAGCAAACCACAACCATTCAATCACTTCCCGCCCTACATTTGTTCTTGTTCGAGAAGCCGTTTCAGTCGCGGCACAATATAGGGACGAAAAGACTAGCGCGACTTGAATCCCGTCAACCTGTGTTCCAAAGTTTGGTAAGTTTAAAAGGTTTTAAAGTACCACAGGATGAATTTTGAGTGTTTAGCTATGGAATGAGACCCAAGTTATGATGATTACTAAAATATGTGATGGGGAAAAAAGGCATTTGTCCCGCTGACAGTCTGTGCTAAGCTTTTAAAACCTCACAGCGTCAGACACCAATATTTAAAGCATTCATAAAAGATGAGACTGGTCAACTGTGTTTTGTCTGTATGATGAGAGTCAATACAGTTTGGGTCTCAAAGTTCTTCAAAACATCATCATTCACTGAAGAAAGTCAAACAGGTTTGAACGACACAGGGCGAGTGAATGATGGTTTTATTTTTAGCATGTTCGTGTGTTTAACTCTTATTGAAACGAACAGGCGGCGCATAATGAAAACATGATCTGTTTGTACAGCGAGTGTTGGGTCAGCGCTGGCCACAAAAAAACGGTTTGTGTGTGTAGGAAGTGCTATATAAGATTATCTAAATCTGGTTTTGTGCCTCAAATACCAACTCCCACATGCAATAGGTTGCATAAGCTTCTGTGTCAGGATCTCTTTAAAGTGAAAACCGCAAAGTCTTCTCAAACCACCAGCTTATGTGGTAGAGATGCAATGTGTAACATTTAAGAGCATCGCTGATTGTCTAAACTGCTCGGCAACAAACATCATCTTAGACCTAATTTTAAGATCAAGCGGCCCGTACTGGTGGCTTTGACTCCTAAATGAATTTGCACTGGCCTCTTTCTGTGAGAGCCAGACGTGCAGATTAGTGTCAGGATTAACTGATTGCTAAATAGGAGCGGATAGGACTACGTAGGTGGTTCGTGCTTCTCTGGTTCGGCTTCAACACCTCAAGCCAATCACAGGCCTCATGTGGCGCACGGTTTATATTCCCCATTATACCAGAGAAAGGACTAAATGCCATTACACTGCCGATCCTGTCCCATGACAGGCCGTGTTTTATGCGTCTGTGTGATGTGCAGGTTTGCTGATGTACATGCTGTCCTGAAGATGATTCTTACCAGTTCCAGGAAGCAGAATTAAGAGCGAGCGTGGGCTGATCATTGATGAAGAGCTAATGGACCTTCGCTGATCTCCTGAAACGACTCAATGGCAACCATAAAACCTCATCTGACTCTATTCTCGTATGCAATGTTCAAATATATAAACATTCTTAAATCAACATGCCTTTACTTGGGGAGCAAAATGACTGAAGATATTACGTTTTCTGTTTAGATTTTTGAACAAGAACAAATATCTAATGGGGTCACTTATTTTCCCTTTGAATTAGTTATATTTTTCTGACCCCAATCGCCGTTATTTGTTCTTGTTTTAGCAAAAACTCATTCATTTTGCTTCTCCAGTAAATGCATCTTGGTTTAGGAAAGTTTAGATATTTGTACTAGAAAACAAGACAAAAATACTGTCCCATATTCAGAAGTGACCCTGTTCTGCAGCATACATGAATCATCCCTCCAATCGGGTATGTTAAATGGATACTGTAGTTAACCCAAAAATGAAAAATATGTCATTAATTACTCACCGTCATGTTGTTCCAAACCCGTGAGACTTGGTTCTTGCTGAAGCTCAAACGTGATGCGTAACATGAGACTGAACCTCATTGGTTCTCGCCGAAGCTCAAACGTGATGCGTAACACGAGAATGAACCTCATTGGTTCTCGCCGAAGCTCAAACGTGATGCGTAACATGAGAATGAACCTCATTGGTTCTCTCTGAAGCTCAAACGTGATGCGTAACACGAGAATTAACCTCATTGGTTCTCGCCGAAGCTCAAACGTGATGCGTAACATGAGAATGAACCTCATTGGTTCTCGCTGAAGCTCAAACGTGATGCGTAACACATGAATGAACCTTATTGGTTCTTGCTGAAGCTCAAACGTGATGCGTAACATGAGACTGAACCTCATTGGTTCTCGCCGAAGCTCAAACGTGATGCGTAACACATGAATGAACCTCATTGGTTCTTGCTGAAGCTCAAACGTGATGCGTAACATGAGACTGAACCTCATTGGTTCTCGCCGAAGCTCAAACGTGATGCGTAACACGAGAATGAACCTCATTGGTTCTCGCCAAAGCTCAAACGTGATGCGTAACATGAGAATGAACCTCATTGGTTCTCTCTGAAGCTCAAACGTGATGCGTAACACGAGAATTAACCTCATTGGTTCTCGCCGAAGCTCAAACGTGATGCGTAACACGAGAATGAACCTCATTGGTTCTCGCTGAAGCTCAAACGTAATGCGTAACACATGAATGAACCTTATTGGTTCTCGCTGAAGCTCAAACGTGATGCGTAACACGAGTATGAACCTCATTGGTTCTCGCTGAAGCTCAAACGTGATGCGTAACACGAGACTGAACCTCATTGGTTCTCGCTGAAGCTCAAACATGATGCGTAACACGAGAATGAAGCTCATTGGTTCTCGCTGAAGCTCAAACGTGATGCGTAACACGAGAATGAACCTAATTGGTTCTCGCTGAAACTCAAACGTGATGTGTAACATGAGAATGAACCTCATTGGTTCTCGCTGAAGCTCAAACGTAATGCGTAACACGAGAATGAACCTCATTGGTTCTCGCTGAAGCTCAAACGTAATGCGTAACACGAGAATGAACCTCATTGGTTCTCGCTGAAACTCAAACGTGATGTGTAACACGAGAATGAACCTCATTGGTTCTCGCTGAAACTCAAACGTGATGCGTAACACGAGAATTAACCTCATTGGTTCTCGCTGACACTCAAACGTGATGCGTAACACGAGAATTAACCTGATTGGTTGTCGGTGAAACTCAAACGTGATGCGTAACACGAGAATTAACCTCATTGGTTCTCGCTAAAGCTCAAACGTGATGCGTAATATTAGAATGAACCTCATTGGTTCTCGCTGAAGCTCAAACGTGATGCGTAACACGAGAATGAACCTCATTGGTTCTCGCTGAAGCTCAAACGTGATGCGTAACACGAGAATGAACCTCATTGGTTCTCGCAGAAGCTCAAACGTGATGCGTAACACGAGAATGAACCTCATTGGTTCTTGCTGAAGCTCAAACGTGATGCGTAACACGAGAATGAACCTCATTGGTTCTCGCCGAAGCTCAAACGTGATGCGTAACACGAGAATGAACCTCATTGGTTCCCGCCGAAGCTCAAACGTGATGCGTAACACGAGAATGAACCTCATTGGTTCCCGCTGAAGCTCAAACGTGATGCGTAACACGAGAATGAACCTCATTGGTTCTCGCTGAAGCTCAAACGTGATGCGTAACACGAGAATTAACCTCATTGGTTCTTGCTGAAGCTCAAACGTGATGCGTAACACGAGAATGAACCTCATTGGTTCCCGCTGAAGCTCAAACGTGATGCGTAACACGAGAATGAACCTCATTGGTTCTTGCTGAAGCTCAAACGTGATGCGTTACATGAGAATGAACCTCATTGGTTCTCGCTGAAGCTCAAACGTTATGCGTAACACGAGAATGAACCTCATTGGTTCTCGCTGAAGCTCAAACGTGATGCGTAACACGAGAAGGAACCTCATTGGTTCTCGCTGAAGCTCAAACGTGATGCCTAACACGAGAAGGAACCTCATTGGTTCTCGCTGAAGCTCAAACGTGATGCGTAACACGAGAATGAACCTCATTGGTTCTCGGTGAAGCTCAAACGTGATGCGTAACACGAGAATGAACCTCATTGGTTCTCGCTGAAGATCAAGCGTGATGCGTAACATGAAAAGGAACCTCATTGGTTCTCGCCGAAGCTCAAACGTGATGCGTAACACGAGAATGAACCTCATTGGTTCCCGCCGAAGCTCAAACGTGATGCGTAACACGAGAATGAACCTCATTGGTTCTCGCCGAAGCTCAAACATGATGTGTAACACGAGAATGAACCTCATTGGTTCACGCTGAAGCTCAAATGTGATGCGTAACACAAGAATGAACCTCATTGGTTCTCTCTGAAGCTCAAACGTGATGCGTAACACGAGAATGAACCTCATTGGTTCCCGCTGAAGCTCAAACGTGATGCGTAACACGAGAACGAACCTCATTGGTTCTTGCTGAAGCTCAAACGTGATGCGTTACATGAGAATGAACCTCATTGGTTCTCGCTGAAGATCAAACGTGATGCGTAACATGAGAATGAACCTCATTGGTTCTCGCTGAAGCTCAATCGTGATGCGTAACACGAGAATGAACCTCATTGGTTCCTGTTTAATCTCAAATTAGGATTCGTTTTATTATCTCTTTATGAATTGAAGCGTGGTATTTGATGTTTGAAGTGGTAGTTGCGTAGCGGTCAATGGAGGGTCAGAAATCATCTTCATTTTTTTCGAAGATGAACAAAAGTCTGATTTGGAACGACATGATCCAAATCATTTTCGGGTGAACTATCCCTTTAAGTTTAGGAAATCTAGTTTATGATTTGCAGGAAAACAAGCGCTGTGGTGTCTGGAGAATCACAGAGAGGTGTGGACGAGTGTAAATGTTGGCATTTCAAATGGGAGTCGTGACCCAGTGGGCCAGTTAGACACAGACGCCGCCGCTCCTATCGATCCTCTTATTGCACTGAGAGCCAGTAATTAGTTGGGATTTTTCTCAGAAACACAGGGAAGCCACCAAAGAGCGCGAGCGGGAACGATTTTTCGGCCCAAACTTGCTCAGGTCAGCCCAGAATCTCCAGTCGCATCATGCCCCATACCATAGCATTTATTCCAGCCATTGATTTCCGAGAGCTCGTCTGTAGGGAGATCCGCAGCTAAATGGCAAGAGTAGCGCAGCGGGCGGCCTTCAGCGCTCCATCAGGCGACCCTCTAAAGCGCTTTGAGGCCCATATCCCATTAAATCATGTCTTTCTTAGTCTCTTTCCCATATCCCACCCCACACATACAGCATCCGTCCCTCCTACGCCGCTCTCCCCTCACTCCTCCACCGGCATCTTGGCATTGTTACCGGCTTCCTGGGGGAAAACATCCCACACAGCTCCAAATCGTTTATCTTCTCTCAGCACAAAGCGGCAGATAGCAGGAGAGAGAGAGGCTGTGTGTTGGTGTTTCTTTGCACGCCCTCCTCCTGCCTCCGTTTGTCAGCGTTTGAGCGGCCTCCCGCTTTCTGCATGAGAGATCCGGGCCATTTGAACACGCGGCTTTTTGTAGTTGACAAGGAGTGTCAGATGCGTGCGTCCGTCACCTGCATGCGACTCACGGGCGCTTCGGTGTTCTCGGCGAGCCGTCTTATTAATTTTCTCGTAACTGTTTTTTTTTTTAAGGAGAAGCAGGAACAGGCCGTGTTTTTTTTTTCATGCATGTTAAGACATGACATGTTTTCCTGTTAAATGCATTGAACAGGTGAATTTATTGGCATGCACTGCAAAAAACGATGCTCTTCCTCAGTATTTCCGTCTTGTTTTCCAGTACAAATATCTAAACATTCTTAAATCAAGATACATTTACCAGCAAAGTGAAATGACAAGATATTAAGTATGAAAAATGTATCAATGAAGTATACAGAATAAAACATTGTGAGATGTAAAGTCAGAATTGTGAGATATAAAGTAAGAATTGTGAGATATAAAGTCAGAATTGAGAGATATAAAGTCAGAATTGAGATATAAAGTCAGAATTGAGATATAAAGTCAGAATTGAGAGATATAAAGTCAGAATTGTGAGAGATAAAGTCAGAATTGTGAGATATAAAGTCAGAATTGTGAGATATAAAGTCAGAATTGAGATATAAAGTCAGAATTGAGAGATATAAAGTCAGGATTGTGAGATATAAAGTCAGAATTGAGATATAAAGTCAGAATTGTGAGATATAAAGTCAGGATTGAGAGATATAAAGTCAGGATTGTGAGAGATAAAGTCAGGATTGTGAGATATAAAGTCAGAATTGTGAGAGATAAAGTCAGAATTGTGAGAGATAAAGTCAGGATTGAGAGATATAAAGTCAGAATTGTGTGATATAAAGTCAGAATTGTGAGATATAAAGTCAGAATTGTGAGATATAAAGTCAGAATTGAGAGATATAAAGTCAGAATTGTGAGAGATAAAGTCAGAATTGTGAGATATAAAGTCAGAATTGTGAGATATAAAGTCAGAATTGAGATATAAAGTCAGAATTGAGAGATATAAAGTCAGGATTGTGAGATATAAAGTCAGAATTGAGATATAAAGTCAGAATTGTGAGATATAAAGTCAGGATTGAGAGATATAAAGTCAGAATTGTGAGATATAAAATCAGGATTGTGAGATATAAAGTCAGAATTGAGATATAAAGTCAGAATTGAGATATAAAGTCAGAATTGTGAGATATAAAGTCAGGATTGTGAGAGATAAAGTCAGAATTGTGAGATATAAAGTCAGAATTGTGAGATATAAAGTCAGAATTGTGAGATATAAAGTCAGAATTGTGAGATATAAAGTCAGAATTGTGAGATATAAAGTCAGAATTGTGAGATATAAAGTCAGAATTGAGAGATATAAAGTCAGGATTGTGAGATATAAAGTCAGAATTGAGATATAAAGTCAGAATTGTGAGATATAAAGTCAGGATTGTGAGATATAAAGTCAGGATTGTGAGATATAAAGTCAGGATTGTGAGATATAAAGTCAGGATTGTGAGATATAAAGTCAGAATTGAGATATAAAGTCAGGATTGTGAGATATAAAGTCAGGATTGTGAGATATAAAGTCAGAATTGAGAGATATAAAGTCAGAATTGAGATATAAAGTCAGAATTGAGATATAAAGTCAGAATTGGGATATAAAGTAAGGATTGAGAGATATAAAGTCAGGATTGAGAGATATAAAGTCAGAATTGAGAGATATAAAGTCAGGATTGAGAGATATAAAGTCAGAATTGTGAGATATAAAGTCAGAATTGTGAGATATAAAGTCAGGATTGAGAGATATAAAGTCAGAATTGAGAGATATAAAGTCAGAATTGTGAGATATAAAGTCAGAATTTTGAGATATAAAGTCAGAACTGAGATATAAAGTCAGAATTGAGAGATATAAAGTCAGGATTGAGAGATATAAAGTCAGAATTGTGAGATATAAAGTCAGAATTGTGAGATATAAAGTCAGAATTGTGAGATATAAAGTCAGAATTGAGATATAAAGTCAGAATTGAGAGATATAAAGTCAGGATTGAGAGATATAAAGTCAGAATTGTGAGATATGAAGTCAGAATTGTGAGATATAAAGTCAGAATTGAGAGATATAAAGTCAGAATTGAGATATAAAGTCAGAATTGAGATATAAAGTCAGGATTGAGAGATATAAAGTCAGGATTGAGAGATATAAAGTCAGAATTGAGAGATATAAAGTCAGAATTGTGAGATATTAAGTCAGAATTGAGATATAAAGTCAGAATTGAGATATAAAAAGTCAGGATTGAGAGATATAAAGTCAGAATTGTGAGATATAAAGTCAGAATTGTGAGATATAAAGTCAGAATTGAGATATAAAGTCAGGTTTGTGAGATATAAAGTCAGAATTGTGAGATATAAAGTCAGAATTGTGAGATATAAAGTCAAGAGTTGTGAGATATAAAGTCAGGATTGAGAGATATAAAGTCAGGATTGAGAGATATAAAGTCAGAATTGAGAGATATAAAGTCAGGATTGAGAGATATAAAGTCAGGATTGAGAGATATAAAGTCAGAATTGTGAGATATAAAGTCAGAATTGAGAGATATAAAGTCAGAATTGTGAGATATAAAGTCAGGATTGAGAGATATAAAGTCAGAATTGCGAGATTTAAAGTCAGAGTTGAAAGATATAAAGTCAGAATTGAGAGCTATAAAGTCAGAATTGAGAGATATAAAGTCAGGATTGAGAGATATAAAGTCAGGATTGAGAGATTGAGAGATATAAAGTCAGGATTGAGAGATATAAAGTCAGAATTGAGATATAAAGTCAGAATTGAGAGATATAAAGTCAGAATTGAGAGATGTAAAGTCAGGATTGAGAGATATAAAGTCAGAATTGTGAGATATAAAGTCAGAATTGTGAGATATAAAGTCAGGATTGAGAGATATAAAGTCAGAATTGTGAGATATAAAGTCAGAATTGTGAGATATAAAGTCAGAATTGAGAAATATAAAGTCAGAATTGAGATATAAAGTCAGGATTGAGAGATATAAAGTCAGGATTGAGAGATATAAAGTCAGGATTGAGAGATATAAAGTCAGGATTGAGAGATATAAAGTCAGGATTGAGAGATATAAAGTCAGAATTGTGAGATATAAAGTCAGAATTGTGAGATATAAAGTCAGAATTGAGAGATATAAAGTCAGGATTGAGAGATATAAAGTCAGAATTGTGAGATATAAAGTCAGAATTGTGAGATATAAAGTCAGAATTGAGAGATATAAAGTCAGGATTGAGAGATATAAAGTCAGGATTGAGAGATATAAAGTCAGAATTGTGAGATATAAAGTCAGAATTGTGAGATATAAAGTCAGAATTGAGAGATATAAAGTCAGGATTGAGAGATATAAAGTCAGAATTGTGAGATATAAAGTCAGAATTGTGAGATATAAAGTCAGAATTGAGAGATATAAAGTCAGAATTGTGAGATATTAAGTCAGAATTGAGATATAAAGTCAGAATTGAGATATAAAAAGTCAGGATTGAGAGATATAAAGTCAGAATTGTGAGATATAAAGTCAGAATTGTGAGATATAAAGTCAGAATTGAGATATAAAGTCAGGTTTGTGAGATATAAAGTCAAGAGTTGTGAGATATAAAGTCAGAATTGTGAGATATAAAGTCAAGAGTTGTGAGATATAAAGTCAGGATTGAGAGATATAAAGTCAGGATTGAGAGATATAAAGTCAGAATTGAGAGATATAAAGTCAGGATTGAGAGATATAAAGTCAGGATTGAGAGATATAAAGTCAGAATTGTGAGATATAAAGTCAGAATTGAGAGATATAAAGTCAGAATTGTGAGATATAAAGTCAGAATTGTGTGATATAAAGTCAGGATTGAGAGATATAAAGTCAGAATTGCGAGATTTAAAGTCAGAGTTGAAAGATATAAAGTCAGAATTGAGAGCTATAAAGTCAGAATTGAGAGATATAAAGTCAGGATTGAGAGATATAAAGTCAGGATTGAGAGATATAAAGTCAGGATTGAGAGATATAAAGTCAGGATTGAGAGATAGAAAGTCAGAATTGAGATATAAAGTCAGAATTGAGAGATATAAAGTCAGAATTGAGAGATGTAAAGTCAGGATTGAGAGATATAAAGTCAGAATTGTGAGATATAAAGTCAGAATTGTGAGATATAAAGTCAGAATTGAGAGATGTAAAGTCAGGATTGAGAGATGTAAAGTCAGGATTGAGAGATATAAAGTCAGAATTGTGAGATATAAAGTCAGAATTGTGAGATATAAAGTCAGGATTGAGAGATATAAAGTCAGAATTGTGAGATATAAAGTCAGAATTGTGAGATATAAAGTCAGAATTGTGAGATATAAAGTCAGAATTGAGAAATATAAAGTCAGAATTGAGATATAAAGTCAGGATTGAGAGATATAAAGTCAGGATTGAGAGATATAAAGTCAGGATTGAGAGATATAAAGTCAGGATTGAGAGATATAAAGTCAGAATTGTGAGATATAAAGTTAGAATTGTGAGATATAAAGTCAGAATTGAGAGATATAAAGTCAGGATTGAGAGATATAAAGTCAGAATTGTGAGATATAAAGTCAGAATTGTGAGATATAAAGTCAGAATTGAGAGATATAAAGTCAGGATTGAGAGATATAAAGTCAGAATTGTGAGATATAAAGTCAGAATTGTGAGATATAAAGTCAGAATTGAGAGATATAAAGTCAGGATTGAGAGATATAAAGTCAGAATTGTGAGATATAAAGTCAGAATTGTCAGAATTGTGAGATATAAAGTCAGAATTGAGAGATATAAAGTCAGAATTGTGAGATATAAAGTCAGAATTGTCAGAATTGTGAGATATAAAGTCAGAATTGAGAGATATAAAGTCAGAATTGAGATATAAAGTCAGAGATGTGAGATATAAAGTCAGAATTGTGAAATATAAAGTCAGAATTGAGAGATATAAAGTCAGGATTGAGAGATATAAAGTCAGAATTGAGAGATATAAAGTCAGAATTGAGATATAAAGTCAGAATTGAGAGATATAAAGTCAGAATTGAGATATAACGTCAGAATTGAGAGATATAAAGTCAGAATTGAGAGATATAAAGTCAGAATTGTGATTATAAAGTCAGAATTGACCTATCGGTAAGCCCCTCCCCTCGAACGCAGATGAGCCAATAGCAGTTGAGTATAAGTTGCACTGGGACCGGAACTCAGACATCTTTAGGTTTCAGCGCCATAGAGAAACATTGGAAAATCCGAAGCTCTCATCGGTTTGATGGTGTTTATGCTACAAAAGTGCTCAAATGTTGTGCCTGAGGCACTGTAACACTGATTCCAGGGATCCTGAGAGGATTTTCTGTTTGTCATACTCTCATTAATTTACGATTAAAGTCCCTGCTAACATACACACCGAAATAACGAACTGTTCTCACGTCATGTAACACTGTAGGTCAAAAACACGAAGGTCTACATTTCAGTGCCTCTCCATATTAAACTGGTTATATGTAAATTAATTTTATTTTAGATATGTTTAAGGTCTACATTATCTGTCCTACTAAGGAGGACTCTTATTTTGGTGGGTATTATAGTCTACGAGTAGTGAAAGCGAGAGCTCGCACGCAGTTTATCGGAGTTGTTTTGTAGATACAAAGTTTATCAGTTATTAACTGCACCCGCGAAAAGTCATAAGCTCTGTGTATATGTTTGTGTACTGTTAGTTGTTTGAGTGTTTTTGTGTAATTTGCTGTGTATGTTAATGGTAATGCAACGGAGAGAGAGAGTTTGTGAATGAGACGTTAATGCGCACTTCTTATGCTTTGTTTGTTCAACTCTTACGATGATTTTTTGGAGTGAAAAGTTTGGCCATCATTCGGACGGGGTTTACGCTACATTCTGTGTCCAAAAACATCTTGGGATAAGGTTTTCACACTGACAGCTGTTATTGTAAGATATAGCAACTCCGTTTGTTTGTCCGAGTTAGCAACAGTAACTAAGGGGGGCGGGGCTTACCGATATGTCAATTGTGTGATTTAAAGTCAGAACATTATATCTCGCAATTCTGACTTTATATTTCTTTTGTATCTTGATTTAAGAATGTTTAGACATTTGTACTGGAAAACAAGACAAAAATACTAAGCAAGAAAATATTTTTTTGTTATGCACACATAGTGCTGGGCGGTATGACCAAAAATGTATATCACGGTATTTTTCTAAATTATATCGTTTTCACGGTATATGACGGTATTTTTTCCCTATGCATGACTGGGTGTTAATCACATTTTCTACTGATTAAGAGGAAATACTGCAGGAGATTGACTAGAATACCCTGTTTTACTGTTATGACGAGTGAATACTGTAAAAAAATTCCACTCTAGAGTTAATACAGGTTTACAAAGCCCCACAAAATGATGCTGTGGAGAGACAACAACCAATAAAACACAGACCTGCAACACACTCAAAGTCATACTTACAGACACCTGAATATTAAAAGTTGAGTTGAGGGCACCTTAAGCATTTTAAAAATCTAACCCTATATAACAACAAACTGCCAAAACGAGGAGAAACGCGGATATTTGCCATACATTTAAGAGCACTCTCGGAACGAATGACACACATCAGTTAAACACAGAAAGAATAAAGCAGTTACTTTTTTGCCCATTCTTCTTTGAATTGTCAGTTTATTTATTAATTTACATCATTGTCTTTTGTGTAGCAGAATAATCCATCGTGTCAGCGCGTTCGTTCAGACATACGGTTGTACTGATCAGTGTAATCACTGCATACATTTCATTTAATAAGACGTGATGAAATATGCGCGCACACACGCTTCTGGTTCATGTCTAGAGCACTAGAGTTTATGAAATATGTCCATAAAAATGTAAACGCGCTCGCTCTGGTCTATATCAGAGCTATATGATCCATGTGGTGAGCGTTGTTAAACCCATGGCGGCGCTCCGCGCAGAAACCGCTCTCTCTCGCGCGCCGCGTGTAGTTCGAATGCTCCACTATAATCAAGGGCTGAATCCGAAATCGCCCCACATAACCTCAAATATAGCATTATTTGGAGGGGGCAGCGCTTTTTAGTGGTGTCTGAAACCCTAGTGCACTCATTCTATCCCATTGCACCGCAATAACAAGTGTACAGCCGATGTACACACATTGCCTGTCCGACTTCACGCACGTTTTCATTCACTCCTTCAAATAAAGTGATAACGTAGGGAATAGTGAATGAGAGTATAGGATACAGCCATAGGCTGTGCTGTAAATGCGATCTCAACTGTGCTCTGACTGCTCTTACTACAGTGCATCAATGAAATTGGTCCCCTCTCAAACAATGAAGCGCTGCGCCGCGTTCCGAACGTTGTTTAAGCGACATATACCGGTATAGCGGTATCATCAAAATTCATATCATAAAATAAATGAATACCGGTATTCGGTATGAACCGGTATACCGCCCAGCACTATGCACACGTCACTCTAGTGCAGCAGGAGTGTCAAACTCCGCTCACGAATCAGTGACAATATGATGCAGATGATCAGATGTTTTAGATGCGATGCGACCACCCAAATCTGATCACATGGTTTTCTATTCTCCTCCATCTCTCTGCTCTCCAACCTCCTTCAAACCACACAAGGTCCAAAAGTCACCAATGAATTGTGTGCGATGGAGCAGCTCTACACATTTCCCATGCTGCACCAGTGAGTGTCTGTTGACCTGTTTTGCAGGGAAGGGTTCAAGTTCTCTTTCACGGGACGCGTTGATTTCGAGCCCATCGTGGTTCCCACACGCCAGCGAAGCCCTTGCTTACCTTTCAGGCACTGGATTAAGTCCTCTTCCTCCCGCAGAGCTGCGTTCACCACTCGCTTTTTTCACACCATGGATTGGAAAAGCAAACAGTCTGAGTGCAATGTGTGATTTTCTTTCTCTTCTCCCCACCCTCCTCTCTGTCAGTTATAGTTAGGACTCTACAGCTCAATATGAGAACACTTCTGCAAACAACTGAATATTGAAGAGCGTTTCGGGCTTGTTATTGCAGTGTAACTGTCTGCACATACGTGTCGAGAGCATATTGAGAGGCTCATTACCCATGAGTCCGTGCTGCGCTGCTGTCTGCAGAGATCAGCCTTATCTCGGCTCTGATATCCACCGTTATGATGCCGTCTGACCTCCGTGATCTCTTCGAAAGTTTGAGCTTCGCTTATAGAAGCGTGAACATCAGAGCCGTGGGTTTATTTGAGAAAGGACATTAAGCCTTCAATATGACTGCAGGTTCTATTCCTTTAAGGCCTGATTCAAAGCACATTTATTATAATAGCATTTAACAATATAGTCCCATATATAGAATCATACATGGTAATTCGGCAAAGCAGGTCAAATAACGCCATTATTTACATGGTTTATTATTCTTTAATAATATTTTATCACACTTTCTATTTCACCTGTTAGTGGGTGGGATACACACTCACCTAAAGTATTATTAGGAACACCTGTTCAATTATCTAATCAACCAATCACATGGCAGTTGCTTCAATGCATTTAGGGGTGTGGTCCTGGTCAAGACAATCTCCTGAACTCCACACTGAATGTCAGAATGGGAAAGAAAGGAGATTTAAGCAATTTTGAGCGTGGCATGGTTGTTGGTGCCAGACGGGCCGGTCTGAGTATTTCACAATCTGCTCAGTTACTGGGATTTTCACGCACAACCATTTCTACGGTTTACAAAGAATGGTGTGAAAAGGGAAAATCATCCAGTATGCGGCAGTCCTGTGGGAGAAAATGCCTTGTTGATGCTGGAGGTCAGAGGAGAATGGGCCGACTGATTCAAGCTGATAGAAGAGCAACTTTGACTGAAATAACCACTCGTTACAACTGAGGTTTGCAGCAAAGCATTTGTGAAGCCACAACACACACAACCTTGAGGCGGATGGGCTACAACAGCAGAAGACCCCACCGGGTACCACTCATCTCCACTACAAATAGGAAAAAGAGGCGACAATTTGCACCAAAATTGGACAGTTGAAGACTGGAAAAATGTTGCCTGGTCTGATGAGTCTGGATTTCTGTTGAGACATTCAGATGGTAGAGTCAGAATTTGGCGTAAACAGAATGAGAACATGGATCCATCATGCCTTGTTCCCACTGTGCAGGCTGGTGGTGGTGGTGTAATGGTGTGGGGGATGTTTTCTTGGCACACTTTAGGCCCCTTAGTGCCAATTGGGCATCGTTTAAAAGCCACGGCCTACCTGAGCATTGTTTCTGACCATGTCCATCCCTTTATGACCACCATGTCCCCATCCTCTGATGGCTACTTCCAGCAGGATAATGCACCGTCACAAAGCTCCAATCATTTCAAATTGGTTTCTTGAACATGACAATGAGTTCACTGGACTAAAATGGCCCCCACAGTCACCAGATCTCAACCCAATAGAGCATCTTTGGGATGTGGTGGAACGGGAGCTTCGTGCCCTGAATGTGCATCCCACAAATCTCCATCAACTGCAAGATGCTCTCCTATCAATATGGGCCAACATTTCTAAAGAATGCTTTCAGCACCTTGTTGAATCAATGCCACGTAGAATTAAGGCAGTTCTGAAGGCGAAAGGAGGTCAAACACAGTATTAGTGTGTGTTCCTAATAATCCTTTAGGTGAGTGTACACGCGTGTGTGTGTGTGTGTGTGTGTGTGTGTGTGTGTGTGTGTGTGTGTGTGTGTGTGTGTGTGTGTGTGTGTGTGTGTGTGTGTGTGTGTGTGTGTGTGTGTGTTGTGTGTGTGTGTGTGTGTGTGTGTGTGTGTGTGTTTGTGTGTGTTATATATGTAGGGTGAAGTGGAGATGGGTGCAACAGCAAACACATGAAAGCCAGTCTGACTGTTTATATGTGTGTGTTTTCCAGCTGCTCATGAAAGGAGGAGGCTCGTTCTTCAAAGAGATGAAAAGAGCCACATGAAAGTATGAAGGTCCTTCCTGAAAGATCTGCGCTCAGTGTGTGTGTGAATGATGTGCATGGAAAAGGCTGATGTGTAAATTGATCTGGGCTGAAGAGAGACGGCCGCTGGTCTCTTCGGTGACTTCAGCTGCTCTTTGGGAATCTCACCAAGTAATTGGCCGTCAATGAAGAGCTGCATTTATTTATAGCCATGTTTAATGCTTGACACTATTATGTTTTCCTAGCGGACGGGTGTCGCACAAAAGGCCTGTAACAAGATTTTATATCAGCTCATCACCACAGTGAGTCTAAATATACCAGATAATATAATCTGTTGGGGTTGATTCATTTAATCCAGTCAATACGTCATTAGTTGTTTGGAATTCACATGTAATGTTTGAAGTCAATACAGATTATTTCAAAGCAATTTCACAGTAATAAACGGAATCAATGATGCAAACTTCATCAAATATGAGAGCAATTCTGCTGTAAAAAAAAAGCAGCTCTGAAAATTATGCTGATATTTTAACGACCCCTGATGCCACACGTATCCGTGTTTTCTATTTCCGTCCCAGGATCTGCGCTTTCACACGGACCTGAACATCCTGGTCCTCCTTCACCCATTACCAACCACTTTGATGGCCCTAAGTTCTAGTTGTGCATCAAACCGTACAGCTCTATATCCTCCTCCACGGATTTCACTACTCCATCCACCCACCATCCATCCGTTTTTGACTCGGCCCAGGAGGATTATGCCATTCTTCACAGGACGAGATCTCAGCGAGTGGGCAGGAGAGTCAGCAGCGAAGCCCCTAATGACACAGCGACGCCCACGCACGTCCAAAACCAATTTTACCCTCGCTAAAAGAACAGCCCTCGCACGTTCCCATGCATACAAATGGCCGATCGATGCCGGTCAGCGGCTCTCTGCCCTCTGAGATTAAGTGAGCTCACGTCCGGCGGATCGATTCCAATGACAGGTGTTAAAACGGCATAGACAGACACCGATAACTCGCTCGTTCCCTTCCAAAAACAATCCCTGGAAATGTTGGTTTCCACTCCTAATCTCATTAGGGATGTGAATGGCTCCCTTTTGAAAGGCGCCCATGCCAGAGAAGAGGAAGGCGGCATGGAGAATGACTATTGGATTAGCGTAATCCGGACGAGAGCTTCATTGGAGGGCAGCGTTCCATCTCTTGTGCTGCGGCTGCAGATAAGGCCGCCATCTATTGAGGGCTCTAGTTAGAAGGTGTAAGATGACCTGCTTTTGAATAGAGCGCAACAGTCAGGTTCCTGAAGTAAAAGCGCCATTCATTTTCTCCAGAAGGAAATAAGTTAAAGGGTTAGTTCACCCAAAAATGAAAATTCTGACATTAATTCCTCACCCTCATGTCGTTCGACACCCGTAAGACCTCCGTTCATCTTCAGAACACAAATGAAGATATTTTAGTGTAAAGCTGATGCTGAGAAAGGCTTCAGATAGGCCTCCATTGGCATTCAGTACATTTACACTCACAAGACCCATAAAAGGCACTTAAGACGTCGTTACAAAGTCCATCTCACCACAGTGACTCTACAATAATTTTACTATGCGACGACAATAGTTTTTGTGCGAAAAAAAAAATCAAAATAACACCTTTATCCAACCTCTTCTTGTCTTCCGTGTGTGCCTCCACGACGCATGCGCGAGAATATGACGTAGCGCCGGGGTTCGGGAATCCATGAAATGCTCACTTTAACCCCATTTTGAGAACTACGCCGAGACCTAAAGCACGATCAATGTAGAATTCAACAGCTTAGATACGCGCGTCTTCCTCTGCTTGTAAACAAATGGCTTCTGGGTCATGTGTCCGAACGCCGGATCCGCGTCATATTCTCGCGCATACGTCGTGGAGGCACACACGGAAGACAAGAACAAGTTGGATAAAGGTGTTATTTTGATTTTTTTTTTGCGCACAAAAACTATTGTCGTCGCATCGTAAAATTATTATTGAGTCACTGTGGTGAGATGGACTTTGTAACGACGTTTTTAGTGCCTTTTATGGGTCTTGTGAGTGAAAATGTACTGAATGCCAATGGAGGCCTATCTGAAGCCTTTCTCAGCATCAGCTTTACACTAAAATATCTTCATTTGTGTTCCGAATATGAACGGAGGTCTTACGGGTGTCGAACGACATGAGGGTGAGTAATTAATGACAGAATTTTCATTTTTGGGTGAACTAACCCTTTAAAAACCTGACCTGTTGGGAGTTCAGAGGTTGTTACCTTAACTGTCGCTCTTATTTTGATCGCCTTTTTTTATCATAAATTAGGTATCATTTGAAAGCTTACGAACTCAAAATTCATCCTGTGAAAACCGTTTTGAAATCAGACGTTGCGTTACCATGGAAACGGTACTTTAAAATTCTTCTGGCGGGCTCCTCCCCCTAGTGCGCGGCATCATGTTTCGTATTACAAAATGTATTTTAACTATATTATCAAAATCTTTTCTAATCTTGACAAAACACATATTGTCGGAAAGGTCTGAGTCTCAATGTTCCATATTTGATGGAAGTGATATTTGGACAGAAATTTACAGGAAACTGCATCAAAAAAAACAATCATTGGGAATGTGGATGACACCCGGTGGCTATTTTTGATATAGCGCCTAAACAAAATCTCATGGGGACTTTAATTTTTGTGATATCAACTTCAAATTTGGAACACAACTTGGTTAGACATATGGCTTTGATTTTATAAGAGTAAACCAATTTTTTGTAAAATAAATATTTTATATAAAATAAAAATATGTATTTTAGTATTTTTCATTTACAGTAAATTTAAACTTCCATAACTTTTTCATACTTACATATTTTGAAATGAAATAATCTGCTGAGTGTCTTCTTTAAAACAAGACCAAACTTAGGTCTATATTCTAAAGCATTCTTGAATAACAGCCCTTTTAAGTTTGGATTGTGCATTTTGACCCCTGTCAATGCGTTAACCCTAACCCTGACCCCAAAATGACCCATAACCCATTAGTTTCACTGAGAGAGACGCTTTGAATGCTTATATCGTCTAAATGTGAGGTTTTTCATTGTTTTGGAGCACACTAGCTATATTAAATGAAAGAGAGAGCAGTGGGTTTATTAGGCTGCTGTCACTTTAAGACCGAATGCACGGATCTAATACAATAGCTATGTTTCCATCCACCTATTTTTATGCACATTTTGGGAAATCGCATCAAAACATGCTGAATGGAAACGCCAAGATGCGCACAAATTCTAAAAATGCGCATTAAAAACTTGTGTCGGATAAATACATTTTCTATCCGATACGAAAACATGCGCATGAACTACGATGGGAACACATTTACCGAATAAATTACTTGATGCGCATAAAGAAAATCATGTGACTTTCGCCATGTAACAGCATAACTGTACTAACCAGCGGAAAAATCTTGTTTGCACAGCATCTGAAAGTCTGTTGTCAAAGATGCTCGGTATATTTCCCTCCTAGAACTTACACGACTGCGTTCCCAAACTGCACATCTGCCTCTGAAAGCATGACAACAAGTTTGTTGAGATGCACAAGTTTCTCTGAGACGCGAATCATTTATTATATACGAAAATGATTATATATGGTGGCTTCTCCTATGTTTCTTAGTGATTTTTTAGCGGTAGTTTATCAGGAAGTGACGATGATGTTCTCTTCGACTCACTGGATGGAAACGGTGCTTTATTCGCAAATGTTTTATGCGATATTGCATTTTTGCGCATAAATTATATTCGCAACTTTGGATGGAAACATAGCTACTGACAAGCATTCGTTTACTTTCCCAGCTGTTTGTTCACTGAAGACTTAACTGAATAAGTTTAAGTTAAAAAAGTCCCCAAGACGGATATTTTGCATGTGTATTTGTCCGTTTAAAGGGTTAGTTCACCCAAAAATTCTGTCATTAATTACTTCCCCTCATGTCGTTGGACACCCGTCAGACCTCCGTTCATCTTCAGACACAAATGAAGATATTTTAGTGTAAATCTGATGGCTCTGAAAGGCCTCCATTGGCTCAATGCACTTTACACTCTCAAGACCCTTAAAAGGCACTTAAGACGTCGTTACAAAGTCCATCTCACTACAGTGGTTCTACAATAACTTTACGAATCGGCGAGAATAGTTTTTGTGCGCAAAAAAACCCTAAATAACGACTTATATAGTGATGATGATTTCAAAACACGGCCTCATGAAGCTTCGAAGCGTTATGAATCAGTGAGTCGAATCATGATTCGGATCGCGTGTCAAACCGCCAAACTGCTGAAATCACGTGACTTTGGCGATTCAAACTGCTGAATCGACTCACTTATTCATAACGCTTCGAAGCTTCATGATGCTGTGTTTTGAAATCGTCATCACTATATAAGTCGTTATTTAGGGTTGTTTTGCGCACAAAAACTATTCTCGCCGATTCATAAAGTTATTGTAGAACCACTGTAGTGAGATGGACTTTGTAACGACGTCTTAAGTGCCTTTTAAGGGTCTTGAGAGTGTAAAGTGCATTGAGCCAATGGAGGCCTTTCAGAGCATCAGATTTACACTAAAATATCTTCATTTGTGTCTGAAGATGAACGGAGGTCTGACGGGTGTCCAACGACATGAGGGTGAGTAATTAATGACAGAATTTTCATTTTTGGGTGAACTAACCCTTTAAGCACAAGCCCTTAGCCCAAAGAAGCCTGTACTTGTCCATGTGTCTCTCCATCTGGGATCGAGTTGACAGAAAGCTGCCACGTAACATATGGGTGATAGCACACCGTTTTAAAGGTGTAGTGTGTAAATTTTAGCGGCATCTAGTGGTGAGGTTGTGAATTGCAACTGCCCACCCCTCCCTTTCGAAGCACATAGAGAAGCTACGGTGGCCAACACAGGACAAAGATGTCGTCATCTGAGACAGCAGAGAGTAGCTAGCGCTCTATAGAGAAGTTTGTCCGTTTAGGGCTACCGTAGAAACATGGCGGCACAAAATGGCGGCTTCACTGTAAGGGACCCGCAGTGTGTGTAGACAGAAACGGCTCATTCTAAGGTAATAAAAACATAACGGCTCATTATGTAAGGTCTTTATACTCCACTGAAAACATAGTTATGTATATTATATTGCATTTCCGTCAATAGGTCCTCATAAATATTACACACTGCACCTTTAAATTCTTTTGTCTGATTTTCAAACTTTTCTTGCATTAAATCTTGAATGACTTCATATGTTATGATTCTCCTCATCCCGTTTATTTGATTGGCTTATAATGATTGGCTTATAAATGAATGGAAAAAATACTTCCGGAACCAACACTGATGAACTCTATAGTGGTGCATTTGTGAAACCGTCGCCCACATGTCTTGTGAAGCGCCATCTACACGCTCAAAAGTTTCATTGTCACAGTAACTTTTCATAACTGTTCTGCAGATCTGTCTCAGAAAGTTTCACAACAAGTTGAGAAGCTCCTCGGCACTGCAGCGCTTGAGATGTGGCGAGGACAGCATGAATAGACAAAAAAAAGGCAGGTGCTTCGACACAGCGATTTTTATGGCACCGGGTTTTTTGGGGATGGAGGGACGGATCCTGTCAGCATCTCGCCGTTGATAAGAGCCACGTGGCATCAGCAGAACAGCAACGCTGCGCTATTCATTAATGTGGGATTCGACGGCACATCACGCCTTTGTGTCTTCCTATATGTCCGTCTCCTGGTCATTAAGTCAAACCTCGATGTCAGAAATGTCCAATAGCTGCAGTTCCGTTTGTAACACGAGTTCTGGGTCTGAACAACTGGGACATAATGAAAGTTTTCCCAGTGTGTGTGTGTGTGTGTTTGCTGGAGAGGCACATATGCATCCATAATTAATGTCTCTGAGCATCACGGTGAACAGGAAGTGACCGCGTGCATTATTTTAGAGCACAACTGCTTCGTTATTGGTGGGTCAGACAGACAGATGATTAGCTGCGACGAGCATACTTTCTAGTGTCATATGTGATGGATTAAAAACGGATGTTGAGGAGCAGAATTGTAACAATTATCTGGATGTAGTTTATACTCAGCAAAATAGTTTCTTCATGCAATACGAGTGCTCATAATGAACAAACCCTGAACATTATTAAACTATAGCAAGTCTGTGTAGATGTAATTTCCACTGAAACAGGAAGGCGGGGCATATCGAACAACTCCTCCCCCTTTTTTTAAATAGCCAATAGCATTTAGTTTAAATCACAGCTGCTCTAGAGCCGTTGAGCTCAGTAAAGCCACAGTTTCCTCCTAATGTCCTCCATGTCGCTTTAAAATATCATTCTTTGCAGAATTCAGACGGGTCCGATATACGCTTTCTGGTGTGCACCAACTCGATCACATGATCAGCTCTGTGCTATTGTGTCTCTGGACCAGAGCTGCGGCGGTTCCCCTATATAGTGCACTGTCTGATCGTTCCCTATCCCCTATATAGAGCACTGTCTGATCGTTCCCTATCCCCTATATAGAGCACTGTCTGATCGTTCCCTATCCCCTATATAGTGCACTGTCTGATCGTTCCCTATCCCCTATATAGAGCACTGTCTGATCGTTCCCTATCCCCTATATAGAGCACTGTCTGATCGTTCCCTATCCCCTATATAGTGCACTGTCTGATCGTTCCCTATCCCCTATATAGTGCACTGTCTGATCGTTCCCTATCCCCTATATAGAGCACTGTCTGATCATTCCCTATCCCCTATATAGTGCACTGTTTGATCGTTCCCTATCCCCTATATAGTGCACTGTCTGATCGTTCCCTATCCCCTATATAGTGCACTGTCTGATCGTTCCCTATCCCCTATATAGAGCACTGTCTGATCGTTCCCTATCCCCTATATAGTGCACTGTCTGATCGTTCCCTATCCCCTATATAGTGCACTGTCTGATCGTTCCCTATCCCCTATATAGAGCACTGTCTGATCGTTCCCTATCCCCTATATAGTGCACTGTCTGATCGTTCCCTATCCCCTATATAGAGCACTGTCTCATCGTTCCCTATCCCCTATATAGTGCACTGTCTGATCGTTCCCTATCCCCTATATAGTGCACTGTGTGATCGTTCCCTAACCCCTATATAGTGCACTGTCTGATCGTTCCCTATCCCCTATATAGTGCACTGTCTGATCGTTCCCTATCCCCTATATAGTGCACTGTCTGATCGTTCCCTATCCCCTATATAGTGCACTGTCTGATCGTTCCCTATCCCCTATATAGAGCACTGTCTGATCATTCCCTATCCCCTATATAGTGCACTGTTTGATCGTTCCCTATCCCCTATATAGTGCACTGTCTGATCGTTCCCTATCCCCTATATAGTGCACTGTCTGATCGTTCCCTATCCCCTATATAGAGCACTGTCTGATCGTTCCCTATCCCCTATATAGTGCACTGTCTGATCGTTCCCTATCCCCTATATAGAGCACTGTCTGATCGTTCCCTATCCCCTATATAGTGCACTGTCTGATCGTTCCCTATCCCCTATATAGAGCACTGTCTGATCGTTCCCTATCCCCTATATAGTGCACTGTCTGATCGTTCCCTATCCCCTATATAGAGCACTGTCTCATCGTTCCCTATCCCCTATATAGTGCACTGTCTGATCGTTCCCTATCCCCTATATAGTGCACTGTGTGATCGTTCCCTAACCCCTATATAGTGCACTGTCTGATCGTTCCCTATCCCCTATATAGTGCACTGTCTGATCGTTCCCTATCCCCTATATACTGCACTGTCTGATCGTTCCCTATCCCCTATATAGAGCACTGTCTGATCGTTCCCTATCCCCTATATAGTGCACTGACTGATCGTTCCCTATCCCCTATATAGAGCACTGTCTGATCGTTCCCTATCCCCTATATAGTGCACTGTCTGATCGTTCCCTATCCCCTATTTAGTGCACTGTCTGATCGTTCCCTATCCCCTATATAGTGTACTGTCTGATCGTTCCCTATCCCCTATATAGTGCACTGTCTGATCGCTCCCTATCCCCTATATAGTGCACTGTCTGATCGTTCACTATCCCCTATATAGTGCACTGTCTGATTGTTCACTATCCCCTATATAGTGCACTGTCTGATCGCTCCCTATCCCCTATATAGTGCACTGTCTGATCGTTCACTATCCCCTATATAGTGCACTGTCTGATTGTTCACTATCCCCTATATAGTGCACTGTCTGATCATTCCCTATCCCCTATATAGTGCACGTTTGATCGTTCCCCACCCCCTTTATAGTGCACTGTATATGTGCCATGTAGAAAATTGTAGATGTGTGAACAAGTGAGCGATTTCAACTGCAGCTTCAGCGTCTGTTTATAATGTAGGGGGCGGGGCTTTAGATTCTAGAGAGCATTTGATTGGACAGAATATCTGATGAGAAGCTTAAGTGCAGAGTGATGTCATCAAAATCATTGATCCTTATTGGTGGAAGTGAGAAACTGTGGCTGCGTCCCAAATCGCGCACTATGTGAGTAGGTACTACATTTGAATTTGAACGAACTTCGCGACCGTTAAAAAAGTATGTTCTATATAGTATGAATGAATGTAATTCGGACGTACTACATCCGCCATGTTGTCATGATCATGTGACCTACCAGCGTCAGCTGTGTCCAATCACCTCCATTCATAAATCGTCTCCTGTGGCCTCATGGGATAGTAAAGTGTCCATCGTATGCGCACTTCAGAATCTCGCCAGAAGTAGTAGGTCACCCGAGGTACTTTTCACCTACTGTTTTACGCATACTATATAGTAGACAAGTAGCAGCTTGTACGTTTTGAATGCTTCATTCTAAATGTGAATTTTGTCATTGTTTTGCCGCACACTAGCTAACATATTCATACTAAAAGCTTCAATTTTTTGATTTCATGGGACTTTAAAGATAGCTTGCTCTCTGCTGTGGTGTAATGGGCTTTGAGCGACCTTTGACATCTGATCAGCAGAGACTGAATCGGGATTAAACCAGCAGCAGTGAAGTGGATGTAAATGAGGAAGATGGTGGAGGAGGTTGAGTGGCAGCGTTTCTGATGGGCCTTTGCTTCCTGAGCGCTGAGACCGTGCTGCCCTGTGAGAGCACTAGGTAGGCGTCAGGTAAGAGAGAAGGTAATATTCTGCAGCTCTCAAGGGTGTTATTTGAAGAGTACATGACGTCATGCACTGCGAAACATAATGTTCTTAATCAGTATTTCTGTCTTGTTTTCCAGCACAAACATCTAAATATTCATAAATCAAGACGCAGTTACTGGAGAAGCGAAATGACTGAAGATATTAAGTCTTCCCATCATGCTTCAGTGCACAGCCTCCTCTGACCGGGTTGGTTAACACATGCTCCCGTTCTCCTCTTGAGTGTCAGAAGGCGATACAGGTGCAGTTTTTAAAAGCGACTTCAGACTTCAAACGCAGTGGCCGAATGAGCCCAGGAGGGCAACATGTTAATAATTCATCAGAATCTCTCCCAACACCATCAGATCAGTATTATCATGTTATTTATTCATTCATATGTCAAAGAACTCAATCCAGATCGGCTAATCTAATCTGGGTTATTCTGTGTCAACCCAACCAGAGACTAAAAATGTTAGACATTTTGTGTCTGGTGAAAGAAATGCTTAAATGAAGAAGAAAGCCAAAATATGAAATGTCATGAATGTATATAAACTCACTAATCCACTGTTTTATCGAGGTAGGGTCAAAGTGACCATTTTCACCTTGGAGCCAAATTACAGGCGTTTAAAAATGACTTTAGAAAGATGGCAGCATCATTATTTTATTTTTACACAGAGATTGGCAAGTATATTAGTGAAATCTGTTGACTTTAGCAATCTGTGTTGCATTATATCCCAACGGTGACCGTTCAAAAATGAGAAAAAAGCACTTCTTGTGTTCTTTAGCCCCAAGTTTGCATGCCTGTAACGCAAGAAGTATTAAAGATATCTTAAAATCCTTTTAGATTCTGGTTCTTAACTAACTTTTCTCTTTGTGTTCTTATTTTAAAGGCCCTATATGGCTCAATCCCAGAAATGTGGAGCTCTTAAAGTGGCTCCATGAGTAAATCGGTCAATTGTACACATTTTTAGTGGCCAAAAATGACAATTTTCCCATTTTTGAACGGTCGCCGTTGGGATATAATGCAACACAGATTGCTAAAGTCAACAGATTTCACTAATAGATCTGCCAATCTCTGTGTAAAAATAAAATAATGATGCTGCCATCTTTCTAAAGTCATGTTTACCCCGCTGTAATTTGGCTCCGAATCAGGTGAAAATCGTAATTTTGACCCTCCTCTACAAAACAGTCAATATACAGCCGTGACATTTAATATTTTGGATTTCATCACTATTTATCTCTGTCTTTCTTCAATCAAAACAAAACAAAATAAAAAAATTGAGCATCTGCATGTGTGCTTGAATAACCGAATTAGCCAGATCTGGTGTTTCTCTGGACTACAAACTGAAGTAAAAGCACCATTAATGTTCTCTCTTTCTGTGTGTGTGTGTGTGTGTGTGTGTGTGTGTGTGTGTGTGTGTGTGTGTGTGTGTGTGTGTGTGTGTGTGTGTGTGTGTGTGTGTGTGTGTGTGTGTGTGTGTGTGTGTGTGTGTGTGTGTGTGTGTGTGTGTGTGTGTGTGTGTGTGTGTGTGCAGGAGGTTTTGTTCCAAAGTATTTGATGTATTTCTAGCACAACAGTCATTAATGCACAAACACACCTCGTAGTTCAGCTGGTAGTTCACAGTTATCTTCTAAACACATGAGCGTTGGATCGGCGGACGGCTGGTGAAACTTTTGGAAGCCGAGATGCAGTTAAACTTTACATAACCCAAAGACTGCAGAGGGCTTATTCTGTACATGTAGTACAATATCAACACCTACACACCGAACGCAACAGCCACTAAAATACTGCGCCATCTGTGTCTCAAGCGAAGCGTGGGCACTAACACGCTCCGTCATAGAAACTAATACACAACATGCCGCTTATTATAGAAGCTACTGATGCAAAACGCCACTGATGGCAGTCTGAAGCTCAAGAGGTGAAAGTGAGATGTTAGAGAATCACTTGGTAAATCTTGCGCTTCTCCTCGACATCTTGAGATGGTGTTGTCTTCGCAGATCCTAAAGGGACCTGGTGCTGGGGGGAGATATGAGATGGGAGGAAAGATTATGTCATTGCTTTTGCGTGAGAAACTTTGCGTTCGCTTGCAGAACTTTGGAGTTCAAGCATTGACATGTCTCGTATTTCTTTCCATCACCATGTCCCTTTAGGGGCACCGTAGTAGTCGTGTTAATCTTCAGGTGAAGATGTGTGAGATTCGAGGTGTTATTCAGTGAGAATCTTCTCCTGCAGTGTGTGATTCTCACTTGTGGCGTATCGTTGTCACGTATATTCAATGCCACGTGAAGATGTGTCTCTGACAGTGGCGGAAATACAGAAACGTGACTGAACATCTGCTGGAAGAAAGAAGAAGATCACAGGGGTTTGAAACGATATGAGGGAGAGAAACTTTTTTTGAGTTTAAGCTTATTTTTCAATAATTGAACGGCACATTTGCATGTTCACAGTTCTCTAATGGCGGTAAATAGTCATTTTATTTGGATAGATTGTTATTTTTTAAATATTACAAAGTCATTTCCTCCCTATTGTGACGTATATCAGAGTTAAACAGCTTTGCGAACAAGAACAAATGTAGGGCGGGGCTTGATTTTGTCTGTGGGGAATTAATTGGACGGTTGTGGTTTGCTATTGGTGGATCTCATGTGAGTGACAGGTTGCCCCGCCCACGTCCTCAGAGAAGAGATGTCGCTGCAAGAGGGACTTTAAAGCCCTCATGAAATCAAAATTGCTTTTAGTATGAATATGTTAGCTAGTGTGCTCCAAAACAATGACAAAATTCACATTTAGAAGATATAAGCGTTCAAAACTTACAGTCTCTCACTTCCACCAATAAGGATCAATGATTTTGATGACATCACTCTGCTCTTCAGCTTCTCATCAGATTTTCTGTCCAATCAAATGCTCTCTAGAATCTGCAGCCACGCCCCCTACATTATACACAGATACTGAAGCTGGGGCTGAAATCGCTCTATATAGGGGATAGGGAACGTTTAGACAATGCGCTATATAGGGGATAGGGAACGATCAGACAGTGCACTATATAGGGGATAGGGAACGATCAGACAGTGCACTATATAGGGGATAGGGAACGATTAGACAGTGCACTATACTGGGGATAGGGAACGTTTAAACAATGCGCTATATAGGGGATAGGGAACGATTAGACAGTGCACTATACTGGGGATAGGGAACGTTTAGACAATGCGCTATATAGGGGATAGGGAACGATCAGACAGTGCACTATATAGGGGATAGGGAACGATCAGACAGTGCACTATATAGGGGATAGGGAACGATTAGACAGTGCACTATACTGGGGATAGGGAACGTTTAAACAATGCGCTATATAGGGGATAGGGAACGATCAGACAGTGCACTATATAGGGGATAGGGAACGATCAGACAGTGCACTATATAGGGGATAGGGAACGATCAGACAGTGCACTATATAGGGGATAGGGAACGATCAGACAGTGCACTATATAGGGGATAGGGAACGATCAGACAGTGCACTATATAGGGGATAGGGAACGATTAGACAGTGCACTATACTGGGGATAGGGAACGTTTAAACAATGCGCTATATAGGGGATAGGGAACGATCAGACAGTGCACTATATAGGGGATAGGGAACGATCAGACAGTGCACTATATAGGGGATAGGGAACGATCAGACAGTGCACTATATAGGGGATAGGGAACGATCAGACAGTGCACTATATAGGGGATAGGGAATGATCAGACAGTGCAGTATATAGGGGATAGGGAATGATCACACAGTGCACTATATAGAGGATAGGGAATGATCAGACAGTGCACTATATAGGGGATAGGGAATGATCAGACAGTGCAGTATATAGGGGATAGGGAATGATCACACAGTGCACTATATAGGGGATAGGGAACGATCAGACAGTGCACTATATAGGGGATAGGGAACGATCAGACAGTGCACTATATAGGGGATAGGGAACGATCAGACAGTGCACTATATAGGGGATAGGGAACGATCAGACAGTGCACTATATAGGGGATAGGGAACGATCAGACAGTGCACTATATAGGGGATAGGGAACGATCAGACAGTGCACTATATAGGGGATAGGGAACGATCAGACAGTGCACTATATAGGGGATAGGGAATGATCAGACAGTGCACTATATAGGGGATAGGGAATGATCAGACGGCACTATATAGGGGATAGGGAACGATTTGACTGTGCACTATACTGGGGATAGGGAATGATCAGACAGTGCACTATATAGGGGATAGGGAATGATCAGACAGTGCAGTATATAGGGGATAGGGAATGATCACATAGTGCACTATATAGGGGATAGGGAATGATCAGACTGCACTCTATAGGGGATAGGGAATGATCAGACAGGGCACTATATAGGGGATAGGGAACGATTAGACTGTGCACTATACTGGGGATAGGGAACGTTTAGACAGTGCACTATATAGGGGATAGGGAATGATCAGACAGTGCACTATATAGGGGATAGGGAATGATCAGACAGTGCAGTATATAGGGGATAGGGAATGATCACACAGTGCACTATATAGGGGATAGGGAATGATCAGACAGTGCACTATATAGGGGATAGGGAATGATCAGACGGCACTATATAGGGGATAGGGAACGATTTGACTGTGCACTATACTGGGGATAGGGAACGTTTAGACAGTGCACTATATAGGGGATAGGGAATGATCAGACAGTGCACTATATAGGGGACGGAACAATCAGACAGTGCACTATATAGGGGACAGGGAACGATCAGACAGTGCACTATATAGGGGATAGGGAACCATCAGACAGTGCACTATATAGGGGATAGGGAACCATCAGACAGTGCTTTATATAGGGGATAGGGAACAATCAGACAGTGCACTATATAGGGGATAGGGAACGATCAGACAGTGCACTATATAGGGGATAGGAAACAATCAGACAGTGCACTATATAGGGGATAGGGAACGATCAGACAGTGCACAAAAACAAAACGTAATCTTAAGTAATTTTTCCTCTCAAGTAAATGTATCTTGATTTAATAATGTCTTGTTTTCCTGTGCAAATATCTAAGAAAGAAAATAACTTTTTTGCATATTGTTTTGTAATTCAAATTTATATATTTGTACTGGACTTTCGGCTGATGAATATGATTGATTCGCAGCTGTACTGTTCCTTTAAATGAGCTCTGTGTGTATCTGTGGAGTTATTGTGGGTCAAATGAGTCCCAGTCGTTCATATCAGTGCAGAAACAAATCGTGGCGCTGCTCTTTGGGCCATTTTCTGTGTAATGACGCTTTGACTGTTTTCTGTGTCTCTCAGGTGGCCGTGGACGCATCGAGAGGTTTGAGGGAGACAAAAGCAGAACCCCCTCCATCGCACTGCAGAAATGCTGCTAATTGTCTTTTCCATCCCATGAGTTTGTCTCTCCAAAGGCCAGTGACGCTTATGGATTTTCTCAAATGTCATCTTAGTTTGGGCTCCTGAAGCCGAGCTACAAATCCACAGACAGCCGAGCGATTACAGCTCACCTTGTTTATCTGCCGACCGCCACCAGCCAGGCCATTATCTGTGCGATTCAATGGACAGAGACGACACACTGAAGACTCGCAAGATTCATCAGAGAGCTTTATACAGCAACTGACAGAACACAGAGAAAGATTATGAGGCTTTAACAGAAAACCTCATTGGTTCTAGCCATGTAGTCAAACATATTCTTATAATGTGTGAATGAATCCTCTAATAATAATACACTGCAAAAATGATGCTCTTCCTCAGTATTTCTGTCTTGTTTTCCAGTACAAATATCTAATCATTCTGAAATCATAATACACTCACCTAAAGGATTATTAGGAACACATACTAATACTGTGTTTGACCTCCTTTCGCCTTCAGAACTGCCTTAATTCTACGTGGCATTGATTCCACAAGGTGCTGAAAGCATTCTTTAGAAATGTTGGCCCATATTGATAGGAGAGCATCTTGCAGTTGATGGAGATTTGTGGGATGCACATCCAGGGCACGAAGCTCCCGTTCCACCACATCCCAAAGATGCTCTATTGGGTTGAGATCTGGTGACTGTGGGGGCCATTTTAGTTCAGTGAACGCATTGTCATGTTCAAGAAACCAATTTGAAATGATTGGAGCTTTGTGACGGTGCATTATCCTGCTGGAAGTAGCCATCAGAGGATGGGGACATGGTGCTCATAAAGGGATGGACATGGTCAGAAACAATGCTCAGGTAGGCCGTGGCTTTTAAACCATGCCCAATTGGCACTAAGGGGCCTAAAGTGTGCCAAGAAAACATCCCCCACACCATTACACCACCACCACCAGCCTGCACAGTGGGAACAAGGCATGATGGATCCATGTTCTCATTCTGTTTACGCCAAATTCTGACTCTACCATCTGAATGTCTCAACAGAAATCCAGACTCATCAGACCAGGCAACATTTTTCCAGTCTTCAACTGTCCAATTTTTGTGAGCTTGTGCAAATTGTCGCCTCTTTTTCCTATTTGTAGTGGAGATGAGTGGTACCCGGTGGGGTCTTCTGCTGTTGTAGCCCATCCGCCTCAAGGTTGTGTGTGTTGTGGCTTCACAAATGCTTTACTGCAGACCTCGGTTGTAACGAGTGGTTATTTCAGTCAAAGTTGCTCTTCTATCAGCTTGAATCAGTCGGCCCATTCTCCTCTGACCTCTAGCATCAACAAGGCATTTTCTCCCACAGGACTGCCGCATACTGGAGGATTTTCCCTTTTCACACCCTTCTTTGTAAACCCTAGAAATGGTTGTGCGTGAAAAATGGTTGTGTATAGGGGATAGGGAACAATCAGACATCGCACTTTAGGAGATTGTCTTGACCAGGCATCGCACAGACAGTGCACTATATAGGGGGTAGGGAACGATCAGACAGTGCACTATATAGGGGATAGGGAACGATCAGACAGTACACTATATAGGGGATAGGGAACGATCAGACAGTGCACTAAATAGGGGATAGGGAGCGATCAGACAGTGCACTATATAGGGGATAGGGAACGATCAGACAGTGCACTATATAGGGGATAGGGAGCGATCAGACAGTGCACTATATAGGGGATAGGGAACGATCAGACAGTTCACTATCTAGTGGATAGGGAACCATCAGACAGTGCATTATATAGGGGATAGGGAACGATTGGCAGATATTTTTTTAAGCATAAACTCACTTCATTTAACTTCACTTGAGATATTATTTTTCAGAAAACAATCAAGACTTCATATCTTCAGTCATTTTGCTTCTCAAGTAAATCTTGATTTAATAATGTTTAGTATTTTGAAGTGTCGCTCTCTGAGAGAAAAACAAGATCAAACGTGAATAGCAATCATTTTAAGAGCCGTTTTAAAGATATATAAAGCCGGCTGTTTAATGAGGTTTTTGCTCCTTTCTGTCTTGTTTTTTAGTGCCAGTGTAGAAGTTCCTGAAGCTCATCTCCTGCAGAAACTTTGCTTTTGCAGGTCATCTGAGGATAATCTCAGCTGGATCCGTGTCACCGCGAGGGCTGACAACACACATTCACACAGAACTCTGAGGCCTCATCAGCCGCCGCGAGTCCAACTTTGTGATTGACACCAAACCCGGCTCCATTGTCTCTGCGCAGGTTAAAAATATAATGCAGCGGCAGTGTCGCCACGGCGATAAGGGCCGTCCAATCATATGTCTCACAGCTGCCAGGTTGTTAAAAGAACATGCGAAAGACTTCAGGTTCGCTGTGCATTTTTGCTGCCATTGGCACATCAGCCGGACGGACTGTGAAAGTCCCGCTTTTTCTTGCGTTTCTCTGTGTCTCTCAGGCTTGTGTCGTGTCATGGTGGGCTGTAATAGTTGCAGGAAAGTTTTCATGACACTTCCCCTAAATGTTCAACTGAATAACACGTGGACGGCTGTGTGTGTTCGGGCCATATCGCTCTTAAAAATAAAGGTACCAAAAGGGCTTTTCGCAGCTAAGCCATAGAATAACCATTTTAATTTCTCCAAATAGCTTTTAGTGTTCTTAGAGAAGCATTCTGTGAAGAATATTTAAAAGGGGCTATATGAAGAATTCAGAAACCCTTGTTATTAGAGACACCGGTGGCCGTTTAGTGAACTGCAGCCAGCAACAGTAACGTACAAGAGACCAAATATGATTCAAGGCCCCGATATTCTCACGGTGAAGTTCTTTATTGTCCTTTGCTTTGAAATAAAAAGAAGTTGAAAACCCATAAAACATTCGTTCTTCTTCGGAACACAAATGAAGATGTTTGATATGAAACCTGAGAGCTCTCTGTCCCTCCATTGACATCTACCCAAATGACACTTTGACGCTTCAAATAGTTTAAACTAATCCATATGCGCAACACGAGAATGAACCTCATTGGTTCTCCTGAAGCTCAAACGTGATGCGTAACACGAGAATGAACCTCATTGGTTCTTGAGAAGCTCAAACGTGATGTGTAACACGAGAATGAACCTCATTGGTTCTTGAGAAGCTCAATCGCGATGCGTAACATGAGACTGAACCTCATTGGTTCCCGCTGAAGCTCCAACGTGATGCGTAACACGAGAATTAACCTCATTGGTTCTTGAGAAGCTCAAGCGTGCTGCGTAACACGAGACTGAACCTCATTGGTTCCCGCTGAAGCTCAAACGTGATGCGTAATACGAGAATGAACCTCATTGGTTCCCGCTGAAGCTCAAACGTGATGCGTAACACGAGAATGAACCTCATTGGTTCCCGCTGAAGCTCAAACATGATGCGCAATACGAGACTGAACCTCATTGGTTCTCGCTGAAGCTCAAACGTGATGCGTAATACGAGAATGAACCTCATTGGTTCTCGCTGAAGCTCAAACGTGATGCGTAATACGAGAATGAACCTCATTGGTTCCCGCTGAAGCTCAAACATGATGCGCAATACGAGACTGAACCTCATTGGTTCTCGCTGAAGCTCAAACGTGATGCGTAACACAAGAATGAACCTCATTGGTTCTCGCTGAAGCTCAAACGTGATGCGTAACACGAGAATGAACCTCATTGGTTCTTGAGGCTCAAATGTGATGCGTAACACAAGAATGAACCTCATTGGTTCTTGAAGCTCAAATGTGATGCGTAACACGAGAATGAACCTCATTGGTTCTCGCTGAAGCTCAAACGTGATGCGTAACACGAGAATGAACCTCATTGGTTCTCGCTGAAGCTCAAACATGATGCGTAACACGAGAATGAACCTCATTGGTTCTTGAGAAGCTCAAACGTGATGCGTAACATGAGAATGAACCTCATTGGTTCTCGCTGAAGCTCAAATGTGATGCGTAACACGAGAAGGAACCTCATTGGTTCCGGCTGAAGCTCAAACGTGACGCGAAACACGAGAAGGAACCTCATTGGTTCTTGCTGAAGCTCAAACGTGATGCGTAACACGAGAATGAACCTCATTGGTTCTTGCTGAAGCTCAAACGTGATGCGTAACACGAGAATGAACCTCATTGGTTCCCGCTGAAGCTCAAACGTGATGCGTAACACGAGAATGAACCTCATTGGTTCTTGAAGCTTTAATATGATGCATAACACGAGAATGAACCTCATTGATTCTCGCTGAACCTCAAACGTGATGCGTAACACAAGAATTAACCTCATTGGTTCTCGCTGAAGCTCAAACGTGATGCGTAACACGAGAATGAACCTCATTGGTTCCCGCTGAAGCTCAAACGTGATGCGTAACACGAGAATGAACCTCATTGGTTCTCGCTGAAGCTCAAACATGATGCGTAACACGAGAATGAACCTCATTGGTTCTTGAGAAGCTCAAACGTGATGCGTAACATGAGAATGAACCTCATTGGTTCTCGCTGAAGCTCAAACGTGATGCGTAACATGAGAATGAACCTCATTGGTTCTCGCTGAAGCTCAAACGTGACGCATAACACGAGAAGGAACCTCATTGGTTCTCGCTGAAGCTCAAACGTGATGCGTAACACGAGAATGAACCTCATTGGTTCTTGAGAAGCTCAAACGTGATGCGTAACACGAGAAGGAACCTCATTGGTTCCCGCTGAAGCTCAAACGTGATGCGTAACACGAGAATGAACCTCATTGGTTCTCGCTGAAGCTCAAACGTGATGCGTAACACGAGAATGAACCTCATTGGTTCTCGCTGAAGCTCAAACGTGATGCGTAACACGAGAATGAACCTCATTGGTTCTCGCTGAAGCTCAAACGTGACGCATAACACGAGAAGGAACCTCATTGGTTCTCGCTGAAGCTCAAACGTGATGCGTAACACGAGAATGAACCTCATTGGTTCTTGAGAAGCTCAAACGTGATGCGTAACACGAGAATGAACCTCATTGGTTCCCGCTGAAGCTCAAACGTGATGCGTAACACGAGAATGAACCTCATTGGTTCTCGCTGAAGCTCAAACGTGATGCGTAACACGAGAATGAACCTCATTGGTTCTCGCTGAAGCTCAAACGTGATGCGTAACACGAGAATGAACCTCATTGGTTCTCGCTGAAGCTCAAACGTGATGCGTAACATGAGAATGAACCTCATTGGTTCTCGCTGAAGCTCAAACGTGACGCATAACACGAGAAGGAACCTCATTGGTTCTCGCTGAAGCTCAAACGTGATGCGTAACACGAGAATGAACCTCATTGGTTCTTGAGAAGCTCAAACGTGATGCGTAACACGAGAAGGAACCTCATTGGTTCCCGCTGAAGCTCAAACGTGATGCGTAACACGAGAATGAACCTCATTGGTTCTCGCTGAAGCTCAAACGTGATGCGTAACACGAGAATGAACCTCATTGGTTCTCGCTGAAGCTCAAACGTGATGCGTAACACGAGAATGAACCTCATTGGTTCTCGCTGAAGCTCAAACGTGACGCATAACACGAGAAGGAACCTCATTGGTTCTCGCTGAAGCTCAAACGTGATGCGTAACACGAGAATGAACCTCATTGGTTCTTGAGAAGCTCAAACGTGATGCGTAACACGAGAATGAACCTCATTGGTTCCCGCTGAAGCTCAAACGTGATGCGTAACACGAGAATGAACCTCATTGGTTCTCGCTGAAGCTCAAACGTGATGCGTAACACGAGAATGAACCTCATTGGTTCTCGCTGAAGCTCAAACGTGATGCGTAACACGAGAATGAACCTCATTGGTTCCCGCTGAAGCTCAAACGTGATGCGTAACACGAGAATGAACCTCATTGGTTCTTGAGAAGCTCAAACGTGATGCGTAACACGAGAATGAACCTCATTGGTTCCCGCTGAAGCTCAAACGTGATGCGTAACACGAGAAGGAACCTCATTGGTTCCCGCTGAAGCTCAAACGTGATGCGTAACACGAGAATGAACCTCATTGGTTCCCGCTGAAGCTCAAACGCTATGCGTAACACGAGAATGAACCTCATTGGTTCCCGCTGAAGCTCAAACGTGATGCGTAACACGAGAAGGAACCTTATTGGTTCCCGCTGAAGCTCAAGCGTGATGCGTAACACGAGAATGAACCTCATTGGTTCTCACTGAAGCTCAAACGTGATGCGTAACACGAGAATGAATCTCATTGGTTCTCACTGAAGCTCAAACGTGATGCGTAACACGAGAAGGAACCTCATTGGTTCCCGCTGAAGCTCAAACGTGATGCTTAACACGGGAATGAACCTCATTGGTTCTCGCTGAAGCTCAAACGTGACGCGTAACACGAGAATGAACCTCATTGGTTCTTGAAGCTCAAACGTGATGCGTAACACGAGAAGGAACCTCATTGGTTCTCGCTGAAGCTCAAACGTGATGCGTAACACGAGAATGAACCTCATTGGTTCTTGAGAAGCTCAAACGTGATGCGTAACACGAGAATGAACCTCATTGGTTCCCGCTGAAGCTCAAACGTGATGCGTAACACGAGAATGAACCTCATTGGTTCTCGCTGAAGCTCAAACGTGATGCGTAACACGAGAATGAACCTCATTGGTTCTCGCTGAAGCTCAAACGTGATGCGTAACACGAGAATGAACCTCATTGGTTCCCGCTGAAGCTCAAACGTGATGCGTAACATGAGAATGAACCTCATTGGTTCTTGAGAAGCTCAAACGTGATGCGTAACACGAGAATGAACCTCATTGGTTCCCGCTGAAGCTCAAACGTGATGCGTAACACGAGAAGGAACCTCATTGGTTCCCGCTGAAGCTCAAACGTGATGCGTAACACGAGAATGAACCTCATTGGTTCCCGCTGAAGCTCAAACGTGATGCGTAACACGAGAATGAACCTCATTGGTTCTCACTGAAGCTCAAACGTGATGCGTAACACGAGAAGGAACCTTATTGGTTCCCGCTGAAGCTCAAGCGTGATGCGTAACACGAGAATGAACCTCATTGGTTCTCACTGAAGCTCAAACGTGATGCGTAACACGAGAAGGAACCTCATTGGTTCCCGCTGAAGCTCAAACGTGATGCCTAACACGGGAATGAACCTCATTAGTTCCCGCTGAAGCTCAAACGTGATGCGTAACACGAGAATGAACCTCATTGGTTCTCGCTGAAGCTCAAACGTGACGCGTAACACGAGAATGAACCTCATTGGTTCTTGAAGCTCAAACGTGATGCGTAACACGAGAATGAACCTCATTGGTTCCTGCTGAAGCTCAAACGTGATGCGTAACACGAGAATGAACCTCATTGGTTCCCGCTGAAGCTCAAACGTGATGCGTAACACGAGAATGAACCTCATTGGTTCTTGAGAAGCTCAAACGTGATGCGTAACACGAGAATGAACCTCATTGGTTCCCGCTGAAGCTCAAACGTGATGCGTAACACGAGAAGGAACCTCATTGGTTCCCGCTGAAGCTCAAACGTGATGCGTAACACGAGAATGAACCTCATTGGTTCCCGCTGAAGCTCAAACGTGATGCGTAACACGAGAATGAACCTCATTGGTTCTCACTGAAGCTCAAACGTGATGCGTAACACGAGAAGGAACCTCATTGGTTCCCGCTGAAGCTCAAACGTGATGCTTAACACGGGAATGAACCTCATTGGTTCTCGCTGAAGCTCAAACGTGACGCGTAACACGAGAATGAACCTCATTGGTTCTTGAAGCTCAAACGTGATGCGTAACACGAGAAGGAACCTCATTGGTTCTCGCTGAAGCTCAAACGTGATGCGTAACACGAGAATGAACCTCATTGGTTCTTGAGAAGCTCAAACGTGATGCGTAACACGAGAATGAACCTCATTGGTTCCCGCTGAAGCTCAAACGTGATGCGTAACACGAGAATGAACCTCATTGGTTCTCGCTGAAGCTCAAACGTGATGCGTAACACGAGAATGAACCTCATTGGTTCTCGCTGAAGCTCAAACGTGATGCGTAACACGAGAATGAACCTCATTGGTTCCCGCTGAAGCTCAAACGTGATGCGTAACATGAGAATGAACCTCATTGGTTCTTGAGAAGCTCAAACGTGATGCGTAACACGAGAATGAACCTCATTGGTTCCCGCTGAAGCTCAAACGTGATGCGTAACACGAGAAGGAACCTCATTGGTTCCCGCTGAAGCTCAAACGTGATGCGTAACACGAGAATGAACCTCATTGGTTCCCGCTGAAGCTCAAACGTGATGCGTAACACGAGAATGAACCTCATTGGTTCTCACTGAAGCTCAAACGTGATGCGTAACACGAGAAGGAACCTTATTGGTTCCCGCTGAAGCTCAAGCGTGATGCGTAACACGAGAATGAACCTCATTGGTTCTCACTGAAGCTCAAACGTGATGCGTAACACGAGAAGGAACCTCATTGGTTCCCGCTGAAGCTCAAACGTGATGCCTAACACGGGAATGAACCTCATTAGTTCCCGCTGAAGCTCAAACGTGATGCGTAACACGAGAATGAACCTCATTGGTTCTCGCTGAAGCTCAAACGTGACGCGTAACACGAGAATGAACCTCATTGGTTCTTGAAGCTCAAACGTGATGCGTAACACGAGAATGAACCTCATTGGTTCCTGCTGAAGCTCAAACGTGATGCGTAACACGAGAATGAACCTCATTGGTTCCCGCTGAAGCTCAAACGTGATGCGTAACACGAGAATGAACCTCATTGGTTCTTGAGAAGCTCAAACGTGATGCGTAACACGAGAATGAACCTCATTGGTTCCCGCTGAAGCTCAAACGTGATGCGTAACACGAGAAGGAACCTCATTGGTTCCCGCTGAAGCTCAAACGTGATGCGTAACACGAGAATGAACCTCATTGGTTCCCGCTGAAGCTCAAACGTGATGCGTAACACGAGAATCAACCTCATTGGTTCCCGCTGAAGCTCAAACGTGATGCGTAACACGAGAAGGAACCTTATTGGTTCCCGCTGAAGCTCAAGCGTGATGCGTAACACGAGAATGAACCTCATTGGTTCTCACTGAAGCTCAAACGTGATGCGTAACACGAGAATGAACCTCATTGGTTCTCACTGAAGCTCAAACGTGATGCGTAACACGAGAAGGAACCTCATTGGTTCCCGCTGAAGCTCAAACGTGATGCTTAACACGGGAATGAACCTCATTGGTTCTCGCTGAAGCTCAAACGTGACGCGTAACACGAGAATGAACCTCATTGGTTCTTGAAGCTCAAACGTGATGCGTAACACGAGAAGGAACCTCATTGGTTCTCGCTGAAGCTCAAACGTGATGCGTAACACGAGAATGAACCTCATTGGTTCTTGAGAAGCTCAAACGTGATGCGTAACACGAGAATGAACCTCATTGGTTCCCGCTGAAGCTCAAACGTGATGCGTAACACGAGAATGAACCTCATTGGTTCTCGCTGAAGCTCAAACGTGATGCGTAACACGAGAATGAACCTCATTGGTTCTCGCTGAAGCTCAAACGTGATGCGTAACACGAGAATGAACCTCATTGGTTCCCGCTGAAGCTCAAACGTGATGCGTAACATGAGAATGAACCTCATTGGTTCTTGAGAAGCTCAAACGTGATGCGTAACACGAGAATGAACCTCATTGGTTCCCGCTGAAGCTCAAACGTGATGCGTAACACGAGAAGGAACCTCATTGGTTCCCGCTGAAGCTCAAACGTGATGCGTAACACGAGAATGAACCTCATTGGTTCCCGCTGAAGCTCAAACGTGATGCGTAACACGAGAATGAACCTCATTGGTTCTCACTGAAGCTCAAACGTGATGCGTAACACGAGAAGGAACCTTATTGGTTCCCGCTGAAGCTCAAGCGTGATGCGTAACACGAGAATGAACCTCATTGGTTCTCACTGAAGCTCAAACGTGATGCGTAACACGAGAAGGAACCTCATTGGTTCCCGCTGAAGCTCAAACGTGATGCCTAACACGGGAATGAACCTCATTAGTTCCCGCTGAAGCTCAAACGTGATGCGTAACACGAGAATGAACCTCATTGGTTCTCGCTGAAGCTCAAACGTGACGCGTAACACGAGAATGAACCTCATTGGTTCTTGAAGCTCAAACGTGATGCGTAACACGAGAATGAACCTCATTGGTTCCTGCTGAAGCTCAAACGTGATGCGTAACACGAGAATGAACCTCATTGGTTCCCGCTGAAGCTCAAACGTGATGCGTAACACGAGAATGAACCTCATTGGTTCTTGAGAAGCTCAAACGTGATGCGTAACACGAGAATGAACCTCATTGGTTCCCGCTGAAGCTCAAACGTGATGCGTAACACGAGAATGAACCTCATTGGTTCCCGCTGAAGCTCAAACGTGATGCGTAACACGAGAATGAACCTCATTGGTTCCCGCTGAAGCTCAAACGTGATGCGTAACACGAGAATGAACCTCATTGGTTCCCGCTGAAGCTCAAACGTGATGCGTAACACGAGAATGAACCTCATTGGTTCTCACTGAAGCTCAAACGTGATGCATAACACGAGAAGGAACCTTATTGGTTCCCGCTGAAGCTCAAGCGTGATGCGTAACACGAGAATGAACCTCATTGGTTCTCACTGAAGCTCAAACGTGATGCGTAACACGAGAATGAACCTCATTGGTTCTTGAAGCTTTAATGTGATGCATAACACGAGAATGAACCTCATTGGTTCTCGCTGAAGCTCAAACGTGACGCGTAACACGAGAATGAACCTCATTGGTTCCTGCTGAAGCTCAAACGTGATGCGTAACAAGAGAATGAACCTCATTGGTTCTCGCCGAAGCTCAAACGTGATGCGTAACACGAAAATGAACCTCATTGGTTCTTGAAGCTCAAACGTGATGCGTAACACGAGAATGAACCTCATTGGAAATGATATAGCCACTTTAATAATCGAATGAACCTTTTTCCATTATAAAGGACCTTTAGTGGTTCTATGGATAATAAAGGCTCTTCGTGGAGCCATTGATGGCTTCCTTTATTTTCATGAGTGTGTCCTCCATAAACCTCTGCAGCTCTTGGGAAGCGGACAGGATCGTCATGTGTTGGCTGTTTTATCTGCAGTATTGATGCATCTGTGTTGTTCAAGGCTAGATTGATAAAACATCTGCGCACTGGCGCTATTATCGAGCAGAAATGGGATCTGTATTGAGCTGCTCTGTGCTTTCAGATTCATTTATCCAAGGCTAAAGGTCAGCACTTCCTTTCAGATGCTCAACTTTGCCATCTGTGAATAAATGTTGCTCCTGCTATAATACTTCTGAACGTTGGGCTCTCAGAAGTCAGACTTCTTCACACGGCGTGCATGAGATAAAGCGTTATTCTGAGCTCGGGTGGAAGGTCTTTAATATGAGAAGACGCCTCGATGTGCTGCATTATGCCATACAGACGGACGAGGAGGCCGTACGGTCACGTCTAAATGGGAAAACAACATGGAGAGTAGCCTTGAAAGATGAATGCGCTCTGTTTGTAAAGGAAACGGCTGTTTATTTCATCCTTTTCTCCGGTGAGACGGAGGTTGGGAGTCTGATATAGAACCAGTCATCCTGCTCTTCGCTTTGTTAAACGTCTGTGAACCAATTTGACCGGTGGACGTTTATAATGATTTCACTCCGGAAATTCTGGAAGCCGATTTCCGCCACAAAAGGGGAAAAAATGCTTTGGTAAATCATAATTATGATGAAAAAAGTAAAAGTGATGACACAAAAAGTCAACATTATGACAGTAAATCGTAATTATGAGATTAAGAAATGGAAATTATGAGATAAAGTCAAAATTATGACACAAAAAGTCAACATTATGACAGTAAATCGTAATTATGAGATTAAGAAATGGAAATTATGAGATAAAGTCAAAATTATGACACAAAAAGTCAACATTATGACAGTAAATCGTAATTATGAGATTAAGAAATGGAAATTATGAGATAAAGTCAAAATTATGACAAAAAGTCAACATTATGACAGTAAATCGTAATTATGAGATTAAGAAGTGGAAATTATGACACAAAAAGTCAACATTATGACAGTTCATCGTAATTATGAAATTAAGATGTGGAAATTATGAGATAAAGTCAAAATTATGACACAAAAAGTCAACATTATGACTAAATCGTAATTATGAAATTACGAATTGGAAATTATGACACAAAAAGTCAACATTATGACAGTAAATCGTAATTATGAGATTAAGAAGTGGAAATTATGAGATAAAGTCAAAATTATGACACAAAAAGTCAACATTATGACAGTAAATCGTAATTATGAGATTAAGAAGTGGAAATTATGAGATAAAGTCAAAATTATGACACAAAAAGTCAACATTATGACAGTTCATCGTAATTATGAAATTAAGATGTGGAAATTATGAGATAAAGTCAAAATTATGACACAAAAAGTCAACATTATGACTAAATCGTAATTATGAGATTAAGAAGTGGAAATTATGAGATAAAGTCAAAATTATGACACAAAAAGTCAACATTATGACAGTAAATCGTAATTATGAGATTAAGAAGTGGAAATTATGAGATAAAGTCAAAATTATGACACAAAAAGTCAACATTATGACAGTTCATCGTAATTATGAAATTAAGATGTGGAAATTATGAGATAAAGTCAAAATTATGACACAAAAAGTCAACATTATGACTAAATCGTAATTATGAGATTAAGAAGTGGAAATTATGAGATAAAGTCAAAATTATGACACAAAAAGTCAACATTATGACAGTAAATTGTAATTATGAAATTAAGAAGTGGAAATTATGAGATAAAGTCAAAATTATGACACAAAAATCATAATTATGACAAGAAGTCAACATTATGGCATACTAAATCATAATTATCATATTAACACAACTATTAACCCTTCTCCGGTCTTCGTTTGGGAATTTCACTCCGGGTCTTTAGGGTCTCCACAGACACCAGGCAACAAAATGTAATTTTGTAACAAAACAACAGTTTGTTTGTTTTTTAGAACAAATGTAATTTTACTCTGTTTATTAATGTTTTTACTCAACATCTGTGCAGTTTTTGGAGTATTTATAATAATCATTAAACTTATATAAATATTTTTTGTATGGAATATCACACAAAATCAGTTTTTTATGTAAAATTCACTTTGTAAATGATCCAAATTTCTAACTTTGATTTGTGGGGATAGCATGGATAATTTGACATGGTTTAGTGTAAGATTTTTGCCCATCTTTTTTCAATGATGTTACATTACGATTACAATCAAACCTGAACAAGAGAAAAGTTGGAGTGTTTAGAGTTTATCCTTTATTTAAAACATCTGATTTTCTTATAATTCCACAAATTTAATCTACACTTCAGTTACTAACTGCAACAGAACAGAAATGAACAGTTATATTACATATTGAGTAAAAAATACACAACATGAACATCAAAATGCAGTGAACTGAACAGCAATAACAAGCAATAACAAATGTATTCCTGTGTGTGTGTGTGTGTGTGTGTGTGTGTGTGTGTGTGTGTGTGTGTGTGTGTGTGTGTGTGTGTGTGTGTGTGTGTGTGTGTGTGTTCTGTGTTGTTTCTGTTTTTGAGGATGAATTTTGTCCATTTTCTAAGCGGGGCTCCAGAGACCTTGAAGACCCTGAGTGTGACTTCTTTTGTCACACGAACATAAAAACAGATATCAATCCAATTCATTTTTTTATTTGTAGACCTAGAGAGTGTTGACAACGGTACAAAGTCTCATGCCATTTGGACAAAGGGAACAAAAGACCCGATTAATAAGGTTAAACATTCACTGATGCTCCAGAAGGAAACACGACGCATTAAGAGCTGGGGGTGAAAACTTTTGGAATTTGAAGATTGAGGTAAATTGTACTCAATTTATCTTCCAGGAAACATGTAAGTATCTTCTGTTGCTTCTGAAGGGCAGTACTAAATGAAGAAAATTATAAATGTAGACATAATAAGAAAAATGTGGACATCTTCATCCTGTTCAAAAGTTTTCACCCCCAGCTCTTAATGTGTTGTGTTTCCTTCTGGAGCATCATTGAATTTTTCAACCTTTTTTAATAGTTGTGTTTGAGTCCCTCAATCGTCCTCAGATCTCAGAATCACTCAAATATGCAGAAGACGCTGGAAAACTGAAGGATGTGCAGGACCTGGAGGATTTTTCTGAAGAGCATTGGTCAGTTTAATTGCTCAGGACAAACAAGAGACTCAAGAACAACATCACAAAACACACACACACACACAGCCGTGGATCCTCAGGGAACGACACACACACACACACACACACAGCCGTGGATCATCAGGGAACGACACACACACACACACACACAGCAGTGGATCATCAGGGAACGACACACACACACAGCCGTGGATCATCAGGGAACGACACACACACACACACACAGCTGTGGATCATCAGGGAACGACACACACACACACAGCTGTGGATCATCAGGGAACGACACACACACACACACAGCTGTGGATCATCAGGGAACGACACACACACACACACAGCTGTGGATCATCAGGGAACGACACACACACACACAGCCGTGGATCATCAGGGAACGACACATCACCAAGTGCAATGCAAAGCGTGGGGTAAAGTGTGCCGCCATTGGACTCTAGAGCAGTGGAGACGAGTTCTCTGAGTGACCAATCACGCTTCTCTGTCCAATCCCATGGACGAGTCTGGGTTTGGCGTTTGCCAGGAGAACAGGACCTGACTGTATTGTGCCAAGTGTAAAGTTTGGTGGAGGGGGGATTGTGGGGTGGGGTTGTTTTTCAGGGGTTGGCCCCTTAGTTCCAGTGAAAGGAACTCTTAATGCTTCCCCAAGACATTTTGGACAATTTCACGCTCCCAACTTTGTGGGAACAGTTTGGGGACGGCCCCTTCCTGTCCCAGCATGACCCACCACCCCCCCCCCCCAATGTTCAAGCACAAGATGTGTTTAAATATTGAAAAATCCAGCATAAACCAGCCTGGACCAACATAGTCAAGCAAAACTTTCACACTGCCCATGCTGGATTTTACATAAACTGTCATTGTTGGAAATTCTTCAGAATCTTCTTTTGTGAATAATTGATGATATAATTGGTTTTGTCGAGCGATTCCTTTAATATAAAGCGTGATTTGTAAGGACAAAGCGGCAGTCCAGTGTTAATTACTGGGCCGCCGCAACCTCCATGCAGGAGAATGTCACAATCTGCATTTTTATGGTTCTATAACTGGCGCGGCGACTCCTCCGATGGGAAATCAGCAGATCTCTAATGGCACGAGAGAAGCTGTTTTCCTGCACTGATGATCGCTGTAGCGACACCACTGCCATTTGTCCCAATGTCTTTATCACAGAGACGCTGGAAAGAGATGAAATCGCAGCAACTAACGGCAATTAAGACCAATGCACTCGTCACATGGAGGCTCTGGGTTCCTCGTGACGGATTTGGCTGTTGCTAGGTTTCCACCGGCTCCATAGATCATCGTTTAATGTGTGACAGGGTTAATGAGGTACATGTGTGTCGCGCTCAAGTTTCTGTCTTAATGATTTTATTGTTTATTGCAAGCTCTGGAATTAAACCGTCAATTTCTACAGCGCTTTATACAGTACAGATTGTTTCAGAGCAGCTTAATAAACAGGAAAATAACATGGCAATGAGTCAAATTCAGCATAAAAAGACTATAGAGTCATTCATGTTGATTCAGATCAGTTCAATTACTGTGTAAAGTTCATTCATTAAAGCTACACTGTGATATTTCCCCCCATCTAGTGGTGAAAAGGTATATGACCATCCAGCGAATATTAGTTTCTGTTCCTCTCAATTCCGATTTCGTTTTAACTACGGTGGCCGATTTAGTCCAAGATTAACATGGCTTCCAGTTCGACCTCGTCCACATTCGACACGGTGCCATCGAGTGTTAAAACGCCAAAGGCGAAGCTTGAATTTACGGGTATGTCCCTCTTTGGCTAATGTACTTTCAAGATGGAGGGGCAACATGGCGACCCGCATTCAACCCCTCACCCGTATGTATTTTCAATGGCATATTATAAACTTACGAGAATACTTTATTACTAGTAAATAAACATTAATGAGCACATATATTTTTGAAAGAACTAAGTGTTTTTAGCTAAGAATAAACTAAAAAAGTTACACAGTGTAGCTTTAAGTTCATTTCAGCTCTACAGAGGTTTCAGTAATCAATAATAGACTGAATATGAAGAGTGTTTTAAACCCCAGACTGTTTTAAACTCATTGAGTCCTTAAGTGTTCAAACTAAGGCCTGTATGTGTGCGGCTGCTTTTAAAGATAAAGACGGCACGGCGATGTGAACCGGTTTACCTGCCGTTGTGCCCGGAGACTCGTGCTGACAGTAATTAATGAGCTCAGAATTAAAATTATAAATAATGTGTGATTGTCTGGGCATGTGCTGAGCGTCGATCCGTCCTGAAACTCACATGAACACACTTCACAACACTGCAAATAAAAGGCTTTTCTTACTTTGTATCCAGTCCAAATATCTAATAATTGTTAGACCAAGATGCATTTACTCAAGTAGTAGTGTTGGGGATTAAATTAAGTGAAATAAAATTAATTTCTTTGCTTAAAAAAAGCTAAATGATCTGCCAATGGGGTAAGAAAAAAGTATCTTGTCTCTGTTTGACACTAAATATTTAACTATATTACTGATCAGCTGATTTAAATTATCATAAAGTCAAAATTAAGAGATAAAATGTTGAAAATATTATTTTAAATGTCCTCATTATTAGATAAAAAGTCAAAAATATGATTTTAAAAGTCATAATAGTGAGATAAAAAGTTTAAAATACGACATGCTAAGTCATAATTATAAGACAAAATGTTGAAAATATGATTTTAAAAGTCCTCATTATTAGATAAAAAGTCAAAAATATGATTTTGAAAATCATAATAGTGATAAAAAGTCAAAAATACAATATGATAAACAATATTAGATAAAAAGATTTTAAAAAATCATAATAATGATAAAAAGTAAAAAATATGACATGCTAAGTCATAATTATAAGAAAAAATATGTTGAAAATATGATTTTAAAAGTCATTATTAGATAAAAAGTCAAAAATATGATTTTAAAAATCATAATAGAGATAAAAAGTCAAAAATACAACATGCTAAGTCATAATTATAAGACAAAATGTTGAAAATATGATTTTAAATTTCCTTATTATTAGATAAAAATTCAAAAATATGATTTTAAAAGTCCTTATTAGATAAAAAGATTTTAAAAAATCATAATAATGATAAAAAGTAAAAAATATGACATGCTAAGTCATAATTATAAGATAAAATGTTGTAAATAGGATTTTAAAAGTCCTCATTATTAGACAAAAAGTCATAAATATGACATGCTAAGTCATTGTGAGATGAACAGTTGAAATTAGGACTTTAAAAATTCTGATAAAAATTCAAAAGTTTGGATTTAAAGTCAAAATTATGACTTCAAAATCTAAATTATGATTAAAAGTCCTAATTATGAGATAAAAAGCTGAAATTAGATTTTTAAAAAGTTTAAATTATGACCAAAACACATAGGCTACTAAGACATTTAAGAGATGAAATCATGCTTGTTACTTGTTATTTTGCTCTTTGTATTTATTAATTAAATTTACTAGCAATTTCTGAGTGAAAATTGTTTCTGCACCACTTTTGATTTCATTAGTAAATCATATTAACTCGTACTAAAAATGAACAATACTTTTACTGCATTTAAGCTATTACACTGCAAAAAATGATGTTTTTCCTCAGTATTTCTGTCTTGTTTTCCGGCAGTAATATCTAAACATTCATATTTACTGGAGAAGCAAAATTAGCGAAGATATTAAGTCTTTTTAAATGAAAAATTTATCATAATTAAGTGAGTTTCTGCTTAAAACAAGAACAAATATCTGCCCATTGCGTCAGAAAAATAAACATATTATTAATTATATTACTTATTAATAATATGATATTATATTTCTGACCCCATTGGCAGATATTTGTACTGGAAAACGTGTTGGAGAACAATCAAATAGGCTACTGAGGAAACATCATTTTTTTGCAGGGTAAAGAAAAAATATAAAAATGTTATATTATACATAATTATGTGTAAAATATGAATTTAAAAATGTATCATTAAATTTTTTTCTACTCAGTATAGTAATGTGCTGTTAGTTGTATAATTTATTTAAATAAAATGTTATGTATTTATGTTATTTAAATCAAATGTTTTTGTTTTATGTAATTTTATATTCATTTAAATGCCTTATTGTATTCGGTTTATAATCAGATTTATTTTTTAATTCTAATAAAATGTATTTATTAATTTACAAAGTTAGTATCCTCTCATTGTATTCATTTTTTTTTTGTACATTTTCACACTGTTTTACATCCCTGCTTTATTCAGATCCTCAGAGCGTCACAGGGAATGATGAGGAGATCATCTCTAATGAACATTCACAGAGAATGTAAATCATGAAAGCGCCTCTCCTGCCGTATGTTTCAGGAGCAGGTGTGTGTGTGTGTGTGTGTGTTCAGGGTCGTGGTCTGGTCATCCTGACGCCCGCTGATGCTAACAGATGTCCCTCACCATGGCAGGACGGGCGACAGAATGACCCTTTACCGCGGGACACCGATGGACGAGGACATGTGCGGTACGCCCTGCCTCTCACACACTTGTACTTGAAACACGAGTGTGTGTTTGGTTTGTTATTGGGACATCATGAGAGAAGCCAAGAGCTTCATTTATTCACTCACATCCTCTACTAGTTCAGTATCAGTTTTGATATTGACTTTGATTTTAGTTCAACTTTAGTGGAACTTTTAGTAATGTTGTGTGTTTTTATGAATTGAATTGTCTTTTTGAATACTCAGTTCTGATTGGCTGAAAGGTGTGTAATAAAACCGTTTAATGCACAGCAGAGCTGTTGAATAATATAAAATACCACTAAGTATCCATAATAAATAGATGAATCCTTATTAAAGTAATTCAGAGAAGTGATTGTTATAGTCTTTTGTTGTTGGATTAACATTATAAACACAGACAGCAGCAGGAAAATTAGGCTCCTGTCCCTTTAAGAGCTGCACGGATCCAATATACTGATACACACACTTTCTTTCTCACCTGTTTACTTTCACTTAAGATATAACAGAATATGTTTATGAGGATACTTGCCAAGATGGGCCTTTTGACAATTTTGTGTGAATGTATGTATGAATTCAGCATTTCAGGCTTTCTGTGTGCGCACTTCGGTAACGTGTGACCAATTGAGGTTCCTTTCGTGTTTTATTTAATAATATTTCCCTTGGCAAAGCTTAAGTTTTCGTGGCGATGCAGCACTGGCCTGTCCTGAGTATCATTCACAATGATTAGTCTCAACGAATGAAAACGACCAAGCCAATGAGAGCCAATAAAACCTTCAGCTTTGATATGTAGCCGCCAGTCGGGATGAGAAACGTCCACCGCGGTCAGAAACACTCTCAGATTACAGTGAGTTATTACTGTTGAATATGAGCCAGTGACTGTTTACTCAAGGACTGTTTTAAAACCTTTTGGGGTTTAAAACACACTTAATATTCAGTCTATTATTGATCTGACTGCACTGACACGATCAGACGAGAACAAAACCTGACCTGAGCTCAATAATGACACTATTGTCTATTTATCTCATAATTATGAGATAAAATTTGAAATTATGATTCAAAAGTATACATTTATAAGGAAAAGTAAAACAAATTATGACATACTAAGTATTTATTATGAGATAAAAGTTGAAAATGATGACATACAAAGTCATAATTATGAGATAAAAGTTGAAATTATGACTTAAAAAGTTGAGAATTATGAGAAAAAAGTAAATAAAATTATAGTCATAATTATGAGATAAAAGTTGAAATTTATGAGGAAAAGTCAAAAATACTAAATCATAATTATGAGATAAAAGTTGAAATTGACAGTCAAAGTTGAAATCATGACATACTAAATCATAATTTTGAGGGGGAAAAGTTTAATTATGACTTAAAATGTCGAAATTTATAAGGAAAAGTCAAACAAATTATGACATACTAAGTATTTATTATGAGATAAAAGTTGAAAATGATGACATACAAAGTCATAATTATGAGATAAAAGTTGAAATTATGACTTAAAAAGTTGAGAATTATGAGAAAAAAGTAAATAAAATTATAGTCATAATTATGAGATAAAAGTTGAAATTAATGAGGAAAAGTCAAAAATACTAAATCATAATTATGAGATAAAAGTTGAAATTGACAGTCAAAGTTGAAATCATGACATACTAAATCATAATTTTGAGGGGGAAAAGTTTAATTATGACTTAAAATGTCGAAATTTATAAGGAAAAGTCAAACAAATTATGACATACTAAGTCATTATTATGAGATAATAGTTTAAAATTATGACATACAAAGCCATAATTATGAGATAAAAGTTGAAATTTATGAGGAAAAATACTAAATCATAATTATGATATAAAATTTGAAAGTGACAGTCATAATTATGATAAAAGTTTAAATTATGACATCCTAAGACAAAATTTTGATTTAGTCATGAGTTTTTAAAAATTCAAAAATAGGACATACTAAATCATAAATATGAGAAAACCTATTTAAGTTCTGACTTAAAATTGTGAGATAAAAGGTGAAAATTATGAAATCATAATTACATGACAACTTTAAAAAAATCTTAATATTAATATAAAATAATATAAAATCTTAATATAGCCCTCTTGCTCATGATATTGCTTAATTATATCATGTTATAATATAAATATTAACATCTTATACAAGTACTTTTTTGCAATGGTATCTTGAATTTTATGTGAATATGTATTCATTTTGGATGCATTTTTTCGTCCAATAACATTAATGATGTTAACAAATAAATCAGACAATGCAACGGCAATTTAGTGACATCCCCGCAGTTGTGGTCCTGACCGGTCTTGAAATAAAATCACAAGTCCTCTTAGTTTGAGACCAAGACAAGACCGTTGGTTCACGAGGAACAACACAACGGATGATGATCATTCGAAACACTCTGCCTTTAGAAAGTAGGCATCATTTAGAGATGGGAAAGCTCAAGCTGAGCAAATGCCCCTCAGATCCTGTTTGATATCAGGGAATGAAGCACAGGAAGGCTTTTCAGCTCTTTTACCTGAAGAATTGAGCCGTTTGTTCCCATTTGTCTCCTCAACAACCTCCACAGGCTTCATGTGATGTCAGGAGCACCACTGAGGACAAACCTACATTTGTCACCTTGAGAGTCTCGCGCTGGTAAGGACGTTTGCACCTTCAGGGTCCACTAGCTCCACGTCTCACCAAACACCACTGACAAGCCGCAGACGAGCCTCTGGGGTTTGGGGACATCGCCCAACTTTTAATTACCTCGGTGCACATGAAAAGAACATCGAGCAGAAGAAGAAGTGGTCAGAGCCAGGGCAGGTGAAGCACTGAGACTTTGAGCAATCTGCCTTTGAGACTTTGACTGATGAAGATGTTCAGTCGCATTGAGAGGCGGTTTGAGATCGGGCCCGGCTCCAGAATCAGATGCTTCTGAAATGAGTGCGGGTGCTCTAGCGCAGTGTTTCCCAACCACTGGGCCAGCTGTGCCGCGCAAAATGATCAAATTCCACACAAAAAATGCTACAAATATGAATATACACTGGACAAAATGGACAAAAATGGACAAACCCATTGAATGGGTTGTTTTAACCCAGCGATTGGGTTGTTTGAATCCAGCGATTGGGTTGTTTTAACCCAGCGATTGGGTTGTTTTAACTCAGCGATTGGGTTGTTTTAATCCAGCGATTGGGTTGTTTTAACTCAGCGATTGGGTTGTTTTAATCCAGCGATTGGGTTGTTTTAATCCAGCGATTGGGTTGTTTTAATCCAGCGATTGGGTTGTTTTAATCCAGCGATTGGGTTGTTTTAATCCAGCGAATGGGTGGTTTTAATCCAGCGATTGGGTTGTTTTAATCCAGCGAATGGGTGGTTTTAATCCAGCGATTGGGTTGTTTTAATCCAGCGATTGGGTTGTTTGAATCCAGCGATTGGGTTGTTTTAACTCAGCGATTGGGTTGTTTTAATCCAGCGATTGGGTTGTTTTAATCCAGCGATTGGGTTGTTTTAATCCAGCGATTGGGTTGTTTTAATCCAGCGAATGGGTGGTTTTAATCCAGCTATTGGGTTGTTTTAACCCAGCGATTGGGTTGTTTTAATCCAGCGATTGGGTTGTTTGAATCCAGCGATTGGGTTGTTTTAACTCAGCGATTGGGTTGTTTTAATCCAGCGATTGGGTTGTTTTAATCCAGCGATTGGGTTGTTTTAATCCAGCGATTGGGTTGTTTTAATCCAGCGAATGGGTGGTTTTAATCCAGCTATTGGGTTGTTTTAACCCAGCGATTGGGTTGTTTTAACCCAGCGATTGGGTTGTTCTAACCCAACGAATGGGTTGTTTTAAACAAGCGAATGGTTTGTTTTAACCCAGCGATTGGGTTGTTTTAATCCAGCGATTGGGTTGTTTTAACCCAGCGATTGGGTTGTTTTAATCCAGCGATCCAGCCATCTCCATATAAGGGCTTTCAGCCCAACCCATCTCCATATAAGGGCTTTCAGCCCAACCCATTTCCATATAAGGGCTTTCAGCCCAACCCATCTCCATATAAGGGCTTTCAGCCCAACCCATCTCCATATAAGGGCTTTCAGCCCAACCCATTTCCATATAAGGGCTTTCAGCCCAACCATCTCCATATAAGGGCTTTCCTTACAGCCTTTCGTCAGTCTCGTCAAACTTGCCGCTGTTCGCAGACGTGCTCTCTCCCGATCCTCGAGCAATGCCAAGTTTGCCATTCTCCCCAGTTCTCACAATAAACACCTTTTATAAAGACCCAGATTACAGTTCTCTCATTAGCTGTACATACGCGTGTATTTGAGTGACGCACATTTCACAAACAAATCTGAATGAGAGCCAATGTTATTATTGTATCCTGTTTATGTACAACAATACTGAGGTGCAAATAGTATGTTTCTGCCAAAATAAAGTATAAATAGCATCTAATTACTATTTACACATATTGCAAGGAACTGCTCCTTGGTGTCAATAGAATATATCACTATTTGCACTTGGTGTAAATTGCACGTAGTGAGACACATGACACATGACACATGAGGACCAATGGCTTCAATGTGTCTAAGAAAATGATGTTCTTCCTCAGTATTTATTTTTTTTTTCCAGTACAAATATCTAAGGAAGAAAGTGATTTTTTGCAGTGTTCTGAATCAGTGAAAGCTCTGCTGTCATGGACGTCTGGTGTGTAAGACTTTTCTCATCCGTGCTTTAGATGTTCATATTACGATGGTCACATTAGGCCTCACTTGAGGACGAACAGTGGGTCACAACTGATAATCACAATGACAATCTACCTCCATCGATTCATGCGCAACACCAACTTAGGAAGGCATCGATCGGACAGGCCACCGATGAGGCGAACTCTCCAATCATTCCTCCATTGTTCCACACACACACACACACACACACATCCTCAGATAATCGAGTTCTCCAGCACGCTGGGATCTGATTGGAGTGTGATGGCTGCTATATTTAGGACCCTCTTCCCGCTAATTGGAGGTGAGGAATGCAAGTGTGTGACAATGTTCGTGAGGAGAGGTGAGATTGCAGACACTCTTTTCTCTTCCTTCTTGCTTTTTTTTTTACACCTTCCTGGCATGCCATTAACGGCGTGTCGAGGAGATTAGTTTCCTGAGTCGAGGAAAGCGGTCGTGTGGAGGGTTGCTCACACTAATACAACAAACCTTGTTTCCTTCTGTTTGAAGAGTGTGTGGATAGAAGTAAAGGATTGACAAACACACGAGTTGAAACGATGTAAATCTTTGAATGAATGAATGAATGAATGAATGAATCATCTGCTGGGCGTTACGATTGGTCAGAGAAACACAAAATAAAGTTGCTCAGTATTTTTGTCTTGTTTTGCAGGTCAAAAATCTAAACATCCTTAAATCAGTGCACTATATAGGGGATAGGGAACGATCAGACAGTACACTATATAGGGGATAGGGAACGATCAGACAGTGCACTATATAGGGGATAGGGAACGATCAGACAGTGCACTATATAGGGGATAGGGAACGATCAGACAGTGCACTATATAGGGGATAGGGAACTATCAGACAGTGCACTATACTGGGGATAGGGAACGATCAGACAGTGCACTATATAGGGGATAGGGAACGATCAGACAGTGCACTATATAGGGGATAGGGAACGATCAGACAGTGCACTATATAGGGGATAGGGAACGATCAGACAGTACACTATACTGGGGATAGGGAACGATCAGACAGTGCACTATATAGGGGATAGGGAACGATCAGACAGTGCACTATATAGGGGATAGGGAACGATCAGACAGTGCACTATATAGGGGATAGGGAACGATCAGACAGTACACTATACTGGGGATAGGGAACGATCAGACAGTGCACTATATAGGGGATAGGGAACGATCAGACAGTGCACTATATAGGGGATAGGGAACGATCAGACAGTGCACTATACTGGGGATAGGGAACAATCAGACAATGCACTATATAGGGGATAGGGAACGATCAGACAGTGCACTATACTGGGGATAGGGAACGATCAGACAGTGCACTATATAGGGGATAGGGAACGATCAGACTGTGCACTATATAGGGGATAGGGAACTATCAGACAGTGCACTATATAGGGGATAGGGAACGATCAGACAGTGCACTATACTGGGGATAGGGAACGATCAGACAGTGCACTATATAGGGGATAGGGAACTATCAGACAGTGCACTATATAGGGGATAGGGAACTATCAGACAGTGCACTATACTGGGGATAGGGAACGATCAGATAGTGCACTATACTGGGGATAGGGAACGATCAGACAGTGCACTATATAGGGGATAGGGAACTATCAGACAGTGCACTATATAGGGGATTGGGAACTATCAGACAGTGCACTATATAGGGGATAGGGAACGATCAGACAGTGCACTATACTGGGGATAGGGAACGATCAGACAGTGCACTATACTGGGGATAGGGAACTATCAGACAGTGCACTATATAGGGGATAGGGAACGATCAGACAGTGCACTATACTGGGGATAGGGAACGATCAGACAGTGCACTATACTGGGGATAGGGAACGATCAGACAGTGCACTATATAGGGGATAGGGAACGATCAGACAGTGCACTATATAGGGGATAGGGAACGATCAGACAGTGCACTATACTGGGGATAGGGAACGATCAGACAGTGCACTATATAGGGGATAGGGAACGATCAGACAGTGCACTATACTGGGGATAGGGAACGATCAGACAATGCACTATATAGGGGATAGGGAACGATCAGACAGTGCACTATACTGGGGATAGGGAACGATCAGACAGTGCACTATATAGGGGATAGGGAACGATCAGACTGTGCACTATATAGGGGATAGGGAACGATCAGACAGTGCACTATATAGGGGATAGGGAACGATCAGACAGTGCACTATACTGGGGATAGGGAACGATCAGACAGTGCACTATATAGGGGATAGGGAACTATCAGACAGTGCACTATATAGGGGATAGGGAACTATCAGACAGTGCACTATACTGGGGATAGGGAACGATCAGACAGTGCACTATACTGGGGATAGGGAACGATCAGACAGTGCACTATATAGGGGATAGGGAACTATCAGACAGTGCACTATATAGGGGATTGGGAACTATCAGACAGTGCACTATATAGGGGATAGGGAACGATCAGACAGTGCACTATACTGGGGATAGGGAACGATCAGACAGTGCACTATATAGGGGATAGGGAACTATCAGACAGTGCACTATATAGGGGATAGGGAACGATCAGACAGTGCACTATACTGGGGATAGGGAACGATCAGACAGTGCACTATATAGGGGATAGGGAACGATCAGACAGTGCACTATACTGGGGATAGGGAACGATCAGACAGTGCACTATATAGGGGATAGGGAACGATCAGACAGTGCACTATACTGGGGATAGGGAACGATCAGACAGTGCACTATACTGGGGATAGGGAACGACCAGACAGTGCACTATATAGGGGATAGGGAACGATCAGACAGTGCACTATACTGGGGATAGGGAACGATCAGACAGTGCACTATATAGGGGATAGGGAACTATCAGACAGTGCACTATATAGGGGATAGGGAACTATCAGACAGTGCACTATATAGGGGATAGGGAACGACCAGACAGTGCACTATATAGGGGATAGGGAACAGACAGTGTACTATATAGGGTGTAGGGACCGATCAGACAGTGCACTATATAGGGGATAGGGAACGATCAGACAGTGCACTATATAGGGGATAGGGAACGATCAGACAGTGCACTATAAAGGGGATAGGGACCGATCAGACAGTGCACTATATAGGGGATAGGGAACGATCAGACAGTGCGCTATATAGGGGATAGAGAACAGACAGTGCACTATAAAGGGGATAGGGACCGATTAGACAGTGCGCTATATAGGGGATAGAGAACGATCAGACAGTGCGCTATATAAGGGATAGAGAACAGACAGTGCACTATATAGGGGATAGGGAACGATCAGACAGTGCACTATATAGGGGATAGGGACCGATCAGACAGTGCACTATATAGGGGATAGGGAACGACCAGACAGTGCACTATATAGGGGATAGGGAACGACAGTGCACTATATAGGGGATATGGAACAGACAGTGCACTATATAGGGGATAGGGAACGACCAGACAGTGCACTATATAGGGGATAGGGAACAATCAGACAGTGCTCTATATAGGGGATAGGGAACGACCAGACAGTGCACTATATAGGGGATATGGAACAGACAGTGCACTATATAGGGGATATGGAACAGACAGTGCACTATATAGGGGATAGGGAACGACCAGACAGTGCACTATATAGGGGATATGGAACAGACAGTGCACTATATAGGGGATATGGAACAGACAGTGCACTATATAGGGGATAGGGAACGACCAGACAGTGCACTATATAGGGGATAGGGAACAATCAGACAGTGCTCTATATAGGGGATAGGGAACGATCAGACAGTGCACTATATAGGGGATAGGGAACGACCAGACAGTGCACTATATAGGGGATAGGGAACAGACAGTGTACTATATAGCGGGTAGGGACCGATTAGACAGTGCACTATATAGGGGATAGGGAACAGACAGTGCACTATATAGGGGATAGGGAACAGACAGTGCACTATATAGGGGGTAGGGACTGATCAGACAGTGCACTATATAGGGGATAGGGAACGATCAGACAGTGCACTATATAGGGGGTAGGGACCGATCAGACAGTACACTATACTGGGGATAGGGAACAGACAGTGTACTATATAGGGGGTAGGGACTGATCAGACAGTGCAACGATTCAGAAACCAGAAAATGTACTGGACCCGTTTGAATGCTGCATTTTAAAGCGATATGGAGGAGATAAAGAGAAGAAACGGTTGGAGATTAGGAGGAAACTCCGGCTTTACCTGTTGGATTTGCCCCGCCTGTCTTCCTGTTTCAGTGGAAATTACATCAACAAACTGAATAACGCTGCGAGTTAAAAGGCACTTCAGTGGGACTTTAAAAATAAAGGTTCCAAAAGATTTATTTTTACATGACACACGAGGATCAATGGCATCGGTACAGTGTGTCTAAGGCCACTTTTTTAATTTAAATTTAACTGAAGTGTGAATGAGCTGCTCCTGGTTTTAATGACTTCTGTGTTGTGTTTAAATAAAGGACAGTCACTCTCCGTGTGAGAGCTTGTTATTTAAAGCGAGAGCTTCACACTGATCCTGCTCTCGCTGTCTTCAACTAAGTTGCAATTGCTAGCTGACTTTATTGAGAGCTGAAGAGGGTTTAGACGTACTTGACAAGCATTGGCCATGCGAGGCAGAACCCTCCGCCCTGGGCGCAGTTAATCAGCGAGCCGGAGAGTCCGTGACACCGGCAAGGTGGCAGTAATTGCGGGTGGCAGTAATTGCAGACGCTGTGATTGCTGCAGGCGGCCGCAGGCGCAGGTAGAGGTCCGCTCGCTTCTCACAAGTGTTTCTACAGGTCATGCATAACACATCTGATCTGTGAATTTACCTCTTCATGCAGGTTTACACACATGTAGATGTGATCTCTGAAGGCTTGTGGGCGGAGTTAGCCTGTCTCGCTTTGCATGCGCTGATTTTCCGATTGTTGTTGTGTAGCATGAACGCAGTCTTGATCCTGTGCTTCATTAAAGGGTTAGTTCACCCAAAAATGAAAATTCTGTCATTAATTACTTACCCTCATGTCGTTCGACACCCGTCAGACCTCCGTTCATCTTCGGAACACAAATTAAGATATTTTAGTTGAAATCTGATGGCTCTGAAAGGCCTCCATTGGCACATCGCATACATTTTTAAATCTTACTTATTACTTACAAAGCACTAATGGTTTAGCTCCCCAATACTTGAGCGAGCTCTTAACATATTATACTCCATCACGTCTACTGCGCTCTCTAAACTCTGGCCAGTTGATAATACCGAGAATATCCAAATCAACTGCAGGCGGTCGATCGTTTTCCTATTTAGCTCCGAAACTCTGGAACAGTCTTCCTAACATTGTTCGGGAAGCAGACACACTCTGTCAGTTTAAATCTAGACTAAAAACACATCTCTTTACTGTGGCATACACATAAAACACTTTTTCAATGAAATGATTGTCCTAGATGCATTAACTAGGTCAGCCGGAACCGGGAACACTTCCCATAACACCTGATGTACTCGTTACATCATCAGAAGAATGGCATCTACGCTAATGATAGTCTCTCTGTTTATCCCGAGGTTTACTGCAGTCAGCCGGATCCGGGCCGTATCCAGTTCAGATGGTGGACCTGCGCCCAGAGAAGACCAACACAGGACCCCGAAGGGAGAGACCGTGATTATCCTCCCCCTGAAACTGCCTCATCGACACGGCATCTCAATAAACCCGTCTCCGGCGTGTTGACTGAGATTGTTCGAATATTACATTTAAATAATACTTAAATCGATATGTCATCCTCAATAAACCCGTCTCCAGCGTGTTGCCTCCGATCATTCGAATATTGCACTTTAATAATTATTTAATCAACATCATCCTCAATAAACTCGTCTCCAGCGTGTTGCCCCCGGTCCCTCGAATATTCTGATCTATTATGACCTCCGAGCTGTAAAGCTGCCAGAATAATAACAATAATACGCTGTTTGTTAATTGGCCAGAGGAGAACTGGCACCCCGACTGAGCCTGGTTTCTCCCAAGGTTTATTTTTCTCCATTATGCTCCTGATGGGGTTTTGGTTTCCTTGCCACTGTTGCCTCTGGCTTGGCGTGCTCAGTTGAGGACACTAAATTTTTCAACTAAACATTGAAATAAATCTAATTAATAAACTAAATTAACCATTTAAACTAAATTACTGATCGAATTATTGATCTAAAGCCCACACTTTCACTGTATGATAATTGAAATGAACTGATGACATCAGCGTTTTTTCCAGAATGGCTATACAGCCGAATAAAATTATGCTGCATTATTTTCCTGTTTAACACTGTAAAGCTGCTTTGAAACAATCTACATTGTTAAAAGCGCTATATAAATAAAGTTGACTTGACTTGACTTGACAATGCACTTTACACTCTCAAGACCCTTAAAAGGCACTAAAGACGTCGTTACAAAGTCCATCTCACTACAGTGGTTCTACAATAACTTTATGAATCGGCGAGAATAGTTTTTGTGCACAAAAAAACCCTAAATAACGACTTATATAGTGATGACGATTTCAAAACACGGCATGATGAAGCTTCGAAGCGTTATGAATCAGTGAGTCGAATCATGATTCGGATCGCGTGTCAAACTGCTGAAATTTGGCGATTCAAACTGCTGATTCGACTCACTGATTCATAACGCTTCGAAGCTTCATGAGGCCGTGTTTTGAAATCGTCATCACTATATAAGTCGTTATTTAGGGTTTTTTTGCGCACAAAAACTATTATCGCCGATTCATAAAGTTATTGTAGAGCCACTGTAGTGAGATGGACTTTGTAACGACGTCTTTAGTGCCTTTTAAGGGTCTTGAGAGTGTAAAGTGCATTGAGCCAATGGAGGCCTTTCAGAGCATCAGATTTACACTAAAATATCTTCATTTGTGTCTGAAGATGAACGGAGGTCTGACGGGTGTCCAACGACATGAGGGTGAGTAATTAATGACAGAATTTTCATTTTTGGGTGAACTAACCCTTTACATGTGCATGAATGCCTTCCGACTTTTGTTTAGGCTTCTTCTAAACTTCCTTTTCCTTTTTCACGTTCTGCTAAAAAGATAAACAACAACCGTCACTTCATTATTAAAGGGGTCATGAACTGAGCAATACACTTTACCTTGAGCTTTTGATATGAGGTCATTATATAAGAATATCCTGTATGTTTCAGAGCTGAAAACGTCCTTGTTAGTCCAGAAACAGCTTTTCTTGTAACCAAGTCGAGAGAACGACTCACGAAGAAGATCAACGCCTACTTCATTAGTGCAACTTTGGCCCCGCCCACTGGAGTGTTAGTGAGATGACGAGGAGAGACGAACAGACTAAAAATAACATCACCTTCCAATGGATCCTAAAGCTGGGAATGAGCTTTTTTATATTCAACAATGTGACTGTCTCAGTTGAGCATTATTTATTAGTATTCGCTACATTTCACTGTGGATTCTTTGGTAAATTAGTCGCAATTTTGGCGCAGGCTTTGCAAACACACTTTTACGATATGGACCCGACTCAACGAATCTCTTATTTAAATTGCGTTTGCACTGTTAGTTATGATG
>JARQWZ010000204.1:702500-705000 GCA_033150135.1 Gobio occitaniae
AGAAATACCGAAAGATAGATAGATAGACAGAAATAACGAAAGATAGATAGATAGATTCCAGGTTCCACTGGAACCAATAGTGGAACCAGTGGAACCTCGGATTCAGGAGGAACAGTGTGGTTTTCGTCCCGGTCGTGGAACACTGGACCAGCTCTATACCCTTTCCAGGGTGCTGGGGGGTTCATGGGAGTTTGCCCAACCAGTCCACATGTGTTTTGTGGATTTGGAGAAGGCATTCGACTGTGTCCCTCGCAGTGTCCTGTGGAGGGTGCTCTGGGGGTATGGGGTCGGCGGCCCCTGCTAAGGGCTGTTCGGTCTCTGTACGACTGAAGCAGGAGTTTGGTCCGCATTGCCGGCAGTAAGTCAGACTTGTTCCCGGTGCATGTTGGACTCCGGCAGGGCTGCCCTTTGTCACCGGTTCTGTTCATAATTTTTATGGACAGAATTTCTAGGTGCAGCCAAGGGCCGGAGAGTGTCCGGTTTGGGGACCACGCGATTTCGTCACTGCTTTTTGCGGATGATGTTGTCGTGTTGGCCTCCTCGAGCCAGGGCCTTCGGCATGCACTGGGACGGTTTGCAGCCGAGTGTGAAGCGGCTGGGATGAGGATCAGCACCTCCAAGTCCGAGGCCATGGTTCTCAGTCGGAAAAGGGTGGCTTGCCCGCTTCAGGTTGGTGGAGAGTTCCTGCCTCAAATGGAGGAGTTCAAGTATCTTGGGGTCTTGTTCACGAGTGAGGGGAGGATGGAACGGGAGATTGACAAACGGATCGGTGCAGCTTCTGCAGTAATGCGGTCGATGTACCGGTCTGTTGTGGTAAAGAAGGAGCTGAGCCGTAAGGCGAAGCTCTCGATTTACCGGTCCATCTACGTTCCTACTCTCACCTATGGTCATGAGCTTTGGGTCATGACCGAAAGGACAAGATCCCGGATACAGGCGGCCGAAATGAGTTTTCTCCGCAGGGTGGCTGGGCGATCCCTTAGAGATAGGGTGAAGATCTCGGTCACTCGAGAGGAACTCAGAGTAGAGCCGCTGCTCCTCCACATTGAGAGGAGCCAGCTGAGGTGGCTCGGGCATCTATTTCGGATGCCTCCTGGACGCCTTCCCAGGGAGGTGTTTCAGGCACGTCCCACCAGGAGGAGGCCCTGGGGAAGACCTAGGACACGCTGGAGGGACTATGTCTCCCGGCTGGCCTGGGAACGCCTCGGGGTTCCCCCGGAAGAGCTGGAGGAAGTGGCTAGAGAGAGGGAAGTCTGGGCGCCTCTGCTTAGACTGTTGCCCCCGCGACCCGGCCCCGGATAAGCGGAAGAAGATGGATGGATGGATGGATAGATAGATAGATAGATAGATAGATAGATAGATAGATAGATAGATAGATAGATAGATAGATAGATAGATAGATAGATAGATAGATAGATAGATAGATAGATAGATAGATAGATAGATAGATAGATAGATAGATAGATAGATAGACGGACGGAAAGAAGGATAGATAGACAGAAATAAAGATAGATAGATAGATAGATAGATAGATAGATAGATAGATAGATAGATAGATAGATAGATAGATAGATAGATAGATAGATAGATATATGATGGATGGATGGATGGATGGATGGATGGATGGATGGATGGATGGATGGATGGATGGATGGATGGATAGATGTAAAAGTGATCAGAAGCAGAAGAATCCCTCAGATTAGGAGTGAGGCTGGTTTAACTGCAGTGTGAATGAGACAGTAATGGTGTAGCCGACTCTCTGTCCTCTATGTCTAGGAGAGTCTGTCGCTGTAATCAAATTACTGGTGTCCTGGTTTATTTGAGTATTATTTCAGCATTCACCCACATGATGACATTTCTGATCGCGCATCGCTGTTTACAAGCGCGAGCTCCGCTTTCTGTGTGTGTGTGTGTGTGTGTGTGTGTGTGTGTTCGCAGAACCTTTTGAGCGCCGAACCGCTTCTACCAAACATCAAGCTGTTCTCGAGAGCGGCGCGTGCGGGAGTAATTACAGGCAGCTGTTGCTGAGGTAAAATTACATGTGTGTGTCCTGACACGATCGCTCGCGCTGACAGCCGACGAGGGAGACAATTTGACGCCGTGCGCATCTGCTTGAGCGCGAGATGTGATGTGCGCATGCGCGCGACGGAGAAAGGGAACGGGGACTGACTTAAACCAGACTCAGGTGGTTCTCAGGTTCCCAGGATGCAGACAACATGGTTCGTTCACAGCATTAGGCCTCATTTGAGGTCGTTGAGCGGTACCTGTAGCCCAATCTCCTCTTCTCTTCCTCTGAACCCTGCAGGAATTCTGCTAACTTTGTTTCTAAAAGTGGCATAGTGAAGAAAGTTCTTCTCCGTGGGTTGCCATGACAACTGTTTCCGAGAGAGAGAGAGAGAGAGAGAGAGAGAGAGAGAGAGAGAGAGAGAGAGAGAGACAGAGACAGAGATGCAGAAGAAAAGGTTGAACAAGAAGCGTTTTGAATTAAAGTGTTCAGAGGGCA
>JARQWZ010000204.1:712500-734610 GCA_033150135.1 Gobio occitaniae
CTCAATTTATCTGTAAAAGAAAACATGCCTAATAATTCTGCACACCTGAATATAAGGTGATTTTCATTTCCAGCCTTCATGAACAATTATATATCACTTATACATTATTAAATACTAAATCAATACTAGTTATTAGGATTACTGTGGTTTGGAATTGGTCAAATGTGCCTGGAAAAAAATATGATCAGAAAATCAACGTGCCTAATAATTCTGCACTCCCTATATAAAGCTTGAAATGTCCACTTTTAAACATAACGAATAAAAAATAGTAAAGCAATGTGCACTGTTCAACAGTGGCAAAGATATGCGTCCGTTCATTCATTCTTGTCAAAGACGCTGACGTCAGACGCACGTCCGTTCACAAACCAATCAATGTGAAGATGCCGCCCACATAGATGATGACGACAGGACGCAAGTGTGTCATGCAAAGCTCTTTAGTGCGCTCCCATAATCGCAATGTGAAACCAAACCAAAACTAACCAAATGTATAAAATGTATCAAAACATGAACTTCGGTTGGGACCTTGGTGCGACTTTCCGGTGTGAAAACGCCCTAAACTGTCACCATAGCAAATTTGGAGTCATTAACTCAATCCCTCTAGCGCCACCATCTGTCCAAAGTTAAACTTATGTGTATGTTATTAACTTTTGAACCTTAACGTTCACACCAGACGCGAATGAAGTGTTAAGCGCGAGTGATTTACATTACAGTTTTTTACGATTGCTATGACAATTTTTTCAATACTTTTAAAAATTAATTTTATGCTCAAAATCACACATTGTAAACTAAACTCCAACACTAATTTTCTAAATACAATAATTCACTAACACTACACTATGTCTACCAAAACCCTAACACATGTTCTCTTCCAACAGGAACATTTACTCAATCATAGCACAATGTTATAAAAACACTAACACTAGATGGAATTACAGAAACTGCATTATTTTTTGTGTCAGGTCTGCCCTTATACAATAGACAGTATATTTTATTGATCATAGATTGTGTGTCTTTTGAAGCCTCTCCACATTTTTGTTTTGTTTAGTAAATGCAGGCATTTTGTTTCTTTTGCTGCAGAAATTCAATACAAAAAATGAATAACCTTTATATAAGCTTTATAGAATGCCCTTCAGTTTTATTTCATTATCAGCAATCACCATGTTGACAATAGCAAGTTCCTGTTCTTCATTTAGGAGCTTTCCTCTGCCCCCTGAGGGAGGTAGATGTTGAATCCCTAGATAGACGAAATACAGTTACATATTAGGCATGGTAAAAGTATTTACAGTAGGAGAAGCCCTTATACAATATCCTACCAGTTGGTTTCTGGAAAATTCTGGATAATGGATGCCACTGTGTCCCGGCTGAGATTTGGCTGTACTCGTTGGAATAAATGGAATAATGAAAAAAATACGGGAGATATAGTTGTGTTTCAATGCACAATGCAAAGATGCGAATAGATATTCTGCGGCGCGATTCGCGAGTTGAAAAATATGAACTTCGGTGGATATTCGCGCTGCATTAACCAATCAGGAGCTTGCTCTAGTAGTGACAACAATGAGGACAAAGTCATATGTGGATACCCGGAGCTGTACGATACATCTTCATACTTTATAGAAACAGGAATAAAAAGGATCTTGCTTGGAAGAAAGTGAGTGAGGAGTTCGGACAGTCTGATAAGTTGTAAAAAAATCTCATTACTCAATTTGAGCTCTACATATTGAGACTCCAAGCTAGCTAAAGCCGGCAAATTGAGCTTATTCGCCGTATTTTTAAAAATCCATGTCAGCCATTTCGCAACAAGACGAGCCGGCTGGCAGAAGCTCCTCCCATGACGCAAATTCACGTCTGTTGTGAAGTGAATGTCACGCGCGAATGAAACGAGGAAACACAAAATGTTCAAGCGTCCAACTACGCGCGATTTATTCGCACAAGTTGCGTTTGGTGTAAACGCACAGTAAGGGATTCCTTGGCTCATGGCGATTCGATTCCACCCTATGACATGACATTTTTTAATTTGAGCATTTTGAATTTTCCGAAAAAGCTACTTTTGAACCTACGATTGAACCAGATCATCTTCATCTTGATCATGCCGACAAAAAGTTATGGAATTCAAGTTGATTTGTCAAACCGTTCTCGAATAACGAATATCTCCGTCATATGTGTGTTATGACAACCATGATCTGAGGCGACCTGCACAGTTTCAGCACAGTGCCTCCTAGTGGTCTGAAGATATGAAAAATAACTTTGGAACGGTTTTGCCAGAAATCTATTTCGATTCGTGCCGAGCATGCCGAGTCGAATTATACCAATTTTCCCATATTGGCCATTGTGAATTTTGGAGTAAAATGCTATATTTTATGAATGCATTGGCGTATTGTTGCGAAACTGGATATGTATCTTCGGCACAGTACTCAAAAAGTTTTGGGGCAGCGCCACCTTGTGGTCAAAATTTATAATGAAATAGCATTTGATTAAATTATCTTATTGTAATGAAACTGTTCTTAATAGTTTCCTTGGGTCATGCCAAGAACATCAATACCAATTTTGCCATCATCAGCCAAACTTCCTGTCCGCCATCTTGATTTCGAACTCATTTTCAAACTCCTCCTATACCTTGCTGACCAATTTATGGTGATTCGTCAAACCATTCTTGAATAACGTGCAAACGAATGGACGTGAGGCTATATCTCCTATCTCTCCTCCCATGATAACCATGACCTGAGGCGACCTGCACAGTTTCGGCACAGTGCCACCTAGTGGTCAGGAGATATGAAAAATGGCTCTTTTTGCTTATAACTTCTGAACTGTTTGGCCAAAAATCACAAAACTGGACTTTGGTGCCGAGCATGCCGAGTCGAACGATACCCAATTTTGTCCTATTGGACATTTTGGGTGTTCGCATTTAGAATTTTGTAGTAAAATTATGTATTTTATGAATGCATTGGCTTACCCAACACCAAAGGTTCCCAAATCAGCCACTATATTTTACAAGTGCATTGGTGTATCGTTACGAAACTCAGTGTGTGTCTTCTACACCATACCCTGACAGTACTCAAAAAGCTTTGGGGCAGCGCCACCTTGTGGTCAAAAGTTATAATGAAATTTCCAAAAATGCTAATAGCTTTTGATTAAATTAACCTGTTTTAATGAATTCCTTGGGTCATGCAGAGAACATAAACATCAATTTTGCCATAGATTTTCACCAAAATCGAATCGTATCATCTTCCATGGCAGCAAAAAGTTATGGATTTCGTGTCGATAGACAAAACCATTTTCGTAAGTTGAGGCATGATGCAAAAATGACTCTTCCATGTCATTGTAACCTCACTCTGATCACACCAAATCAATTTCATAACAGCGCCACCTATTGGTCAAAAGTGATAAACTATTAAATCATATTACTAGTAACTGTATTTATGATTTTTCAGCAATTTTGCCTAAAATTCATGTTAATATGTCTTTAATTGCTCATTGTTGCAGTCGGTCTGATGCTCCCAGCATTTTGAATGTTGTGAAACAAGTAATAAGTATAAACGTTTATGCATAAATACCAACGTTTTGAGAACATTCTATTAGCGTTTTGGCGTTTGTTCATAACTTTTGGGAGAACCTTGCTAGAACGTTCTGAGAATGTTAGCCGGGGTTTGGCTTCTCCAATATTCATTAAGTCTCATGTAATAACGGGAGCGAATGAAAAGAAACCGAGATATGTTGATTAATGGATTCGGAGGCTTCCGACAGTATTTCAATGCATAGGATCCTATTTGCGATTCCGGCTCTGCAGAGGAATGAAGCAGAGAGCCAAGGAAAGAGGGAACGTCGAAGAGAAGAAAGTGTGATAAAATGATAATTAGTGTTAATCTGATACCATTGCCTAGCAACAGACGATGGGCTGTAATAATGGAGTAATGGCTTCTATTTTTGGCGCCTCTGTCTTTCCAACCCCTGCCGCCTATTTTTCTTCCACAAAGAAAGAGAGAGAGCGCAGGAAGCTAATGGTCAGAAACTCCTAATGGATCTGAGTTGAGCAAACCGACCACTAAAACATAAGACACAGACAGTCCCACGTCGCTGATTCACACGGGACGTGTGACCCTTTCTAAAGCTGAACGCGCCTCAAGCTCGTGCAAATTGCCTGTCAATGAATACAGGTGTATTGCTTTTCAAACGCTCCCAAGTGACGCCATTCAGCGATCCGTACGGAAAAAAAGCTTCTGTTCAATACAAAACATGTATCATTTCCATTCTGTTCCAGTGTGCATTATCATTTCAAAAGCGATTTCTCTGCAGCGCTCGTGCTCCTCTGATGGTGTGTGTTGACATCAGCAACTATTTCAATAAGATAAACTCGTTCAGTAAGTGTTTGAACGCTTTCGGTGATGTTTCATAGTCACCAAAATCACAATGAAGAAGGCTTTCAGCCGTAAAGTATTACTTAAAAGACATTTGTTTAGAGTGCAGACCTCTTGTTTCTGTAATAGTGTGTTAACTGAACTGAATCGATCTGAATAATGAGGCTTTTGTCTTTTTAGAGCTGCTTTACTTGATGAAGTTTGCATCATTCTTTTATTTTCCTGGTTATTACGCTGCTTTGAAACAATCCGTATTGTATTTGCGCTGTAGAAAGTATTTTAATCTCATTCTAAATGACTTGATTTTCTTTTTAAATCCATGAATTTGGACCATAGTGAGAACAGCTAGAGGCACGTATCCCATGCCAGACCAAAATGTGTGAACATGTATGCTAATATTGAGCAAAATATTTTTTGGTGCCATCAGCTTTTTTAATCATCAATACATAGAAATAGTGTAAAATGCTGATGCATGTATGAAATATTGGCTGCGTTTCCCCCGCGCCGCATGGTTTCGTGTTGTGTTGCCAGCTCACTCGCAATTAAAACGGCTCAATCCCTCTCGAGCCCTCGAGCAGAAATTTGCTGATGAATAAAGATTGTCCCAATTAAATCATAAATGACGAATCACGTTCATTAATAGTGCGAGCAGAAGCGTCTGAGCACCTTTGATTATTGACCTCTGCCCCCTATATGATCTACGGACGCTTGTTCTGCCACACAATAAAAATAAATAAAGCTAAAGGCTCGTTCCACCAAGAACGATAACTCCATTAGCGTCCACACCAGCGGACAATATCGTTCTGTTTATTATAAGCGCTGCTGTTTTGTTGTCTGTCGCTTTAAATGCTTGAGCGCTTTAAAGCAGGGTGGATTCTGATTGGCTGGTAGTGTTTTTATCGTTCATAAGCTCGAAAGTGATTTTAATGTTATTGTTTCTTTGTGGCGTTCTCGTTATAGTTGTGTGATGCTATTCTTCTATAGTTTAACGATTTTTAGAACTATATCTTTATCGTTATTGTATCGTTATCATCCTTGGTGTGAAAGGGCCTTAATTTACGGCTTTTTAGTCAGTTAACGTCTTGCAGTTTTTGCGAGTTTTTTTCCCTGAGTTGCAGTTGTGTTTTTTGTGGGGGTTTTTCTTCTTCCTCCTCTACGAATAAAAAAATCAATAAATAAAAATGGTAATTCACTTTTTACCTTATGATTCTGACGTCTTTTTCTTGGAATTGCGCAATTATCGAAAATTTTGACTTTTGACTTTTATCTCACAATTCTGACTTTTTTCACGCAATTCTGAGAAAAAAAAGTAAAAATTCCAAATTTGCGATAAATGCGCAATTCTAAGAAAAAGAAGTCAGAATTTACGGCTTTTTAGTTAGTTAACAACTTGTAATTCTGACTTTTTTTTCTCGCAGTTGCAGTTGTGTTTTTTTTCTTCTTCCTCCTCTACGGATAAAAAATAAATAAATAAAAATGGTAATTCACTTTTTATTTGACGATTCTGACATCTTTTTCTTGGAATTGCGCAATTATCGTAAATGTGGAATTTGGACTTTTATCTCACAATTCTGAGAAAAAGTAAAAATTCCAAATTTCACTGTGCCGTTATCGTTATAGTTGTGTATGCTATTATTTTATATTTCAAATTATTTTTAGATCTATATCTTTATTGTGATCATCCTTGGTGTGAATGGGCCTTAATTGTGACTTTTTATCTCACAATTTCTTCTTAGAATTCTGAGTTGCAGTCTTGCGTTTTTTCCCCCTCCACTATGAATTAAAAACATAATGGTAATTGCGACTTTTTTTGTCTCACAATTCTGAATTGCGAAATATAATAAGAAATGTGTCGGAAATAAGCTTCCATATAGTGATGATGACTCGCTGTTTTTGCGTTTGAGCACTTCAGTTTTTTCTCGGAGTTGCAGTCTTGCGATTTGTTTTTCTCCACTACGGATTAAAAAAAACATAAAAAATGGTAATTGTGACTTTTTATCTCACAATTCTGTCATCTCACAATTCTATCTCACAATTCTTTTTTTCACGCGATTCTGAGAAAGAAAGTCAAAATTCCAAATTTGTGAGAATTGCTCAATTCCAAGAAAAAATTTTTAAAGTTGCAATTTCCTTTTTTTCTCTCGCAAGACTGCAACTAGAATTCAGAGGAAAAACTCAGAATTGCGAGATGTTAACTAGTTTATAACTAGCAATTTCGATATATAAAGCAGGATGGATTCTGATTGGCTGTCAATGAGTTTATCGTTCATCAGCTCGAATAAAAATGTGATTCCAATGATATCGTTTCATTGTGCAGTTATCGTTATAGTTGTGTATTCTATTATTTTATATTTCAAATGATATTTAGATCTATATCTTTATAATTTTCATCCTCGGTGTGAACGGGCTTTAATTGCGACTTTTTATCTCACAATTTCTTCTTTGCAGTCTTGCGATTTTTTTTCCTCCACTATGGATTAAAAAAAAATCCACTGTGGACTTTTTTATCTCACAATTCTGAAATATAATCAGAAATGAGTCGGAAATAAGCTTCCATATAGTGATGATGACCCGCTGTTGTTGCGTTTGAGCACTTCAGTTTTTAAAAATGGTAATTGTGACTTTTTTGTCTCACAATTCTGACTTTTTTCACGCGATTTTGATAAAAAAAAGTCAAAATTCCGAATTTGCGAGAATTGCACAATTCCAAGAATTCTTTTTTAAAGTTGCAATTTCCTTTTTTAAACTAGAATTCCAAGAAAAAACTCAGAATTGCGAGATGTTAACTCGTCTTCATTGTGCTGTTATCGTTATAGTTGTGTATGCTATTATTTTATATTTAGAACGATTTTTACATTCATATCTTTATCGTTTTCATCCTTGGTGTGAACTTTTTATCTCACAATTTCTTCTTTGCAGTCTTGTGATTTTTTCCTCCTCCACTATGGATTAGAAAAAAATCCACTGTGGGCTTTTTTATCTCACAATTCTGAAATATAATCAGAAATGTATCGGAAATAAGCTTCCATATAGTGATGATGACCCGCTGTTTTTGCGTTTGAGCACTTCAGTTTTTTCTCGGAGTTGCGGTCTTGCGATTTGTTTTTCTCCACTACGGTTAAAAATAAATAATTAAAAATGGTAATTGTGACTTTTTTTGTCTCTCAATTCGGACTTTTTTCACGCGATTTTGATAAAAAAAAGTCAAAATTCCGAATTTGCGAGAATTGCACAATTCCAAGAATTCTTTTTTAAAGTTGCAATTTCCTTTTTTAAACTAGAATTCCAAGAAAAAACTCAGAATTGCGAGATGTTAACTCGTCTTCATTGTGCTGTTATCGTTATAGTTGTGTATGCTATTATTTTATATTTCGAACGATTTTTACATTCATATCTTTATCGTTTTCATCCTTGGTGTGAACTTTTTATCTCACAATTTCTTCTTTGCAGTCTTGCGATTTTTTCCTCCTCCACTATGGATTAGAAAAAAATCCACTGTGGACTTTTTTATCTCACAATTCTGAAATATAATCAGAAATGTATCGGAAAGAAGCTTCCATATAGTGATGATGACCCGCTGTTTTTGCGTTTGAGCACTTCAGTTTTTTCTCGGAGTAGCGGTCTTGCGATTTGTTTTTCTCCACTACGGTTAAAAATAAATAATTAAAAATGGTAATTGTGACTTTTTTTGTCTCTCAATTCGGACTTTTTTCACGCGATTTTGATAAAAAAAAGTCAAAATTCCGAATTTGCGAGAATTGCACAATTCCAAGAATTCTTTTTTAAAGTTGCAATTTCCTTTTTTAAACTAGAATTCCAAGAAAAAACTCAGAATTGCGAGATGTTAACTCGTCTTCATTGTGCTGTTATCGTTATAGTTGTGTATGCTATTATTTTATATTTCGAACGATTTTTACATTCATATCTTTATCGTTTTCATCCTTGGTGTGAACTTTTTATCTCACAATTTCTTCTTTGCAGTCTTGCGATTTTTTCCTCCTCCACTATGGATTAGAAAAAAATCCACTGTGGACTTTTTTATCTCACAATTCTGAAATATAATCAGAAATGTATCGGAAATAAGCTTCCATATAATGATGATGACCCGCTGTTTTTGCGTTTGAGCACTTCAGTTTTTTCTCTGAGTTGCAGTCTTGCGATTTGTTTTTCTCCACTACGGTTAAAAATAAATAATTAAAAATGGTAATTGTGACTTTTTTTGTCTCACAATTCGGACTTTTTTTCACGCGATTTTGATAAAAAAAAGTCAAAATTCAGAAATTGCGAGAATTGCACAATTCCAAGAAAAAAAATGTAAAGTTGCAATTTCCTTTTTTAAACTAGAATTCCAAGAAAAAAACTCAGAATTGCGAGATGTTAACTCGTCTTCATTGTGCTGTTATCGTTATTGTGTATGCTATTATTTTATATTTCGAACGATTTTTTTGATTTATATCTTTATCGTTTTCATCCTTGGTGTGAACTTTTTATCTCACAATTTCTTCTTTGCAGTCTTGCGACCCCCCCCCCCCCCCCCCCCCCCCCTCCGCTATGGATTAAAAAAAATCCACTATGGACTTTTTTATCTCACTATTCTGAAATATAATCAGAAATGTGTCGGAAATAAGCTTCCATATAGTGATGATGACCCGCTGTTTTTGCGTTTGACACTTCAGCACAGTCCCCGCGCGCTCCACTGCTGGAAACAGTGCATTGTGGGGTTTGAGAGGCGTCGTGGGTGGACGCGCGTGGGTGTGCGCGGGTGGGCGGCAGCGCATGAGCTTTTCAACTCAATGCTGTTTTGATTCCCTTTGAGTGCCGATCGGGGAAAACGCACTTCTGGGGTTACAGCTGATGACTTTCTCTCACGAGCCGTATCAGTTTCTGCTTCTTATCCGTGCGATGTTCCAGCAGTGAAGTTCATTACACCTCATTGCGCTCGGGGGGTGATTACCCGTTTTAATAACTCACAATTACTGTAAAGCTTCTTTTGTGCTGCCCACGTGCATTACGGAAAGGCCCGCTTGCTCTCATCAAATCTCCCGGCGACGCGCAGCAAACTGACAGCGCGTCTCATTCTCGCGCGCGCGTGATATTTACGCTCGCGTGGGGACAGGAAATCTCTGCGCTATCGATCTAATGGACTGCTGGTCTTTGAGGCTGAGAAAATGAGGCATGGATCGCTTTTGGCCCCAAATGTCACGGCAAACAATTCAGAGGGACAAATCTGAGAGAGGCCGCGGGTTTCTCCATTGAGATCCACTGTAAGACGCAGGCATTGGGAAAGATCAGACGCATTAAGACGTGGAGATTAGATTCACTCGCAGAGATGTTTAACTTCAGCATTTGATTCATGAAATCTTTTGTTCCTCGCGTCACGTGATCATCTTTATAAGTTTGCGTGCTCCTAAAGAGCTTCAGTGTGATTAACGGAGCTGCGCATTCTCTGTTAATGAGCAAATGTGTTTGTTAATGAAAGGGAAAAACAGTGGAAGAAATCAAGTCGTGACTTCAAAATGATTTAATTAAAGAATACTCTTAATATAGAGACGGATATTAAGGCATTTTATTTTAATTGAACCGCTAAATGAGGACATTACAGCGTTTGAGACATTATTACTGGGATTGTTCTCAGTGAAGAACAATAGCCATTGTATGGAAGCTTGTTTCACCATGGAATAATAAAAAAGGTCATTGTGACTTTTAATCTCATGCACGATTCTGACTTTATTTCTCAGAATTGTCTGATTTTGCAATCTAAACTCAAAATGTCAGAATTGTGAGATAAAGTCACACTACCTTTTTATTCCGTGGCAGAAACAAGCTTCCATCCCATAGTGAAAGTGCTCATTCTGTGCCTCCACTATGTGTTCCTGCACATTCTCCATTTCCTGTTTGCATGACCTATTGCATTTTCCAACATGTTTAACACATGCACCTGAAACACCTGATAACTTCAGTCATTTATAAGATCTTTCTCAGACTCATTTGATTATTTGAAGAACACATCAACTCTGAGGACAAAATGTTCACTTGCTGCCTAATATATCCCACCCACTAACAGATCATCAGTGTTATTCACTTCATCAGTTATGATATTCCTGATCGGTGTATGTAGTGAATAGTCTCAAATATACTTTATAATCAAACTATCATAACCCCATCTTTCGACATGATGCTGGTGGATTGCAGAGATGGTGCATATCGCTATGATCAGATGTTTTCTGAACTGCTGTTTTGTAGTTTATTGTGTTATTGAGAGGGCACATAAACTCACCTAAAGGATTATTAGGAACACATACTAATACTGTGTTTGACCTCCTTTCGCCTTCAGAACTGCCTTAATTCTACGTGGCATTGATTCAACAAGGTGCTGAAAGCATTCTTTAGAAATGTTGGCCCATATTGATAGGAGAGCATCTTGCAGTTGATGGAGATTTGTGGGATGCACATCCAGGGCACGAAGCTCCCGTTCCACCACATCCCAAAGATGCTCTATTGGGTTGAGATCTGGTGACTGTGGGGGCCATTTTAGTCCAGTGAACTCATTGTTATGTTCAAGAAACCAATTTGAAATGATTGGAGCTTTGTGCCGGTGCATTATCCTGCTGGAAGTAGCCATCAGAGGATGGGGACATGGTGCTCATAAAGGGATGGACATGGTCAGAAACAATGCTCAGGTCGGCCGTGGCATTTAAACCATGCCCAATTGGCACTAAGGGGCCTAAAGTGTGCCAAGGAAACATCCCCCACACCATTACACCACCACCACCAGCCTGCACAGTGGGAACAAGGCATGATGGATCCATGTTCTCATTCTGTTTACGCCAAATTCTGACTCTACCATCTGAATGTCTCAACAGAAATCCAGACTCATCAGACCAGGCAACATTTTTCCAGTCTTCAACTGTCCAATTTTGGTGCAAATTGTCGCCTCTTCTTCCTATTTGTAGTGGAGATGAGTGGTACCCGGTGGGGTCTTCTGCTGTTGTAGCCCATCCGCCTCAAGGTTGTGTGTGTTGTGGCTTCACAAATGCTTTGCTGCAGACCTCGGTTGTAACGAGTGGTTATTTCAGTCAAAGTTGCTCTTCTATCAGCTTGAATCAGTCGGCCCATTCTCCTCTGACCTCTAGCATCAACAAGGCATTTTCTCCCACAGGACTGCCGCATACTGGAGGATTTCCCCTTTTCACACCATTCTTTGTAAACCCTAGAAATGGTTGTGTGTGAAAATCCCAGTAACTGAGCAGATTGTGAAATACTCAGACCGGCCCGTCTGGCACCAACAACCATGCCACGCTCAAAATTGCTTAAATCCCCTTTCTTTCCCATTCTGACATTCAGTGTGGAGTTCAGGAGATTGTCTTGACCAGGACCACACCCCTAAATGCATTGAAGCAACTGCCATGTGATTGGTTGATTAGATAATTGCATTAATGAGAAATTGAACAGGTGTTCCTAATAATCCTTTAGGTGAGTGTATTTACATATTCATCTAAACGTTGCTTGAACGTTCTGAGAATATTCCCTCTTTTTAAAGTTCCAATTATGACATTCTTAATTATTAATTAGCTAAAGTCGGTGCAATTGTATACATTTTCAGTTGAGCTAGAAACATCTGCCTGGCTACCTGAGCTAAAATAGCACTTAACTGTAAGAAATCCAGAAGGAAAGCAAAGTTTCTCTCTCGCCTGATAAACATGAAGCGGTTTAATCAGATTGTAGATGTTTTTAATCAAACCTGAATCAAGTCGACGAGCTTCTGTCGTGCTGTCAGCTGTCATGTTGTCATGAAGCGGCGTGTGCGTATGAACACACATCACATCCTGGCTTTGACATGAACAATCTGACGCCTAGATGTGTGTGTGTGTGTGTGTGTGTGTGTGTGTGTGTGTATGTGTGGACTGGTAATCCCTACGTTATGGGGACAAAATGTCCCCACAAAGATGCTATATCCAAAATCTTCATCCTTGTGGGGACATTTTTAGGTCCCCATGAGGAAAACATCTTATAAATCAGACTAAGTGATGTTTTTTGAAAATGTAAAAATGCAGAATGTCTCCTGTGATGGGTAGGTTTAGGGGCAGGGGCAGTGTGTGTGTGTGTGTGTGTGTGTGTGTGTGTGATGGGTAGGTTTAGGGGCAGGGGCAGTGTGTGTGTGTGTGTGTGTGTGTGTGTGTGTGTGTGATGGGTAGGTTTAGGGGCAGGGGCAGTGTGTGTGTGTGTGTGTGTGTGTGTGTGTGATGGGTAGGTTTAGGGGCAGGGGCAGTGTGTGTGTGTGTGTGTGTGTGTGTGTGTGTGTGTGTGTGATGGGTAGGTTTAGGGGCAGGGGCAGTGTGTGTGTGTGTGTGTGTGTGTGTGTGTGTGTGTGTGTGTGTGTGTGTGTGTGTGTGTGATGGGTAGGTTTAGGGGCAGGGGCAGTGTGTGTGTGTGTGTGTGTGTGTGTGTGTGTGTGTGTGTGTGTGTGTGTGTGTGTGATGGGTAGGTTTAGGGGCAGGGCAGTGTGTGTGTGTGTGTGTGTGTGTGTGTGATGGGTAGGTTTAGGGGCAGGGGCAGTGTGTGTGTGTGTGCGTGTGTGTGAGTGTGTGATGGGTAGGTTTAGGGGCAGGGGCAGTGTGTGTGTCAAGTCAAGTCAACTTTATTTATATAGCGCTTTTAACAATGTAGATTGTTTCAAAGCAGCTTTACAATGTTAAACAGGAAAATAATGCAGCATAATTTTATTCAGCTGTATAGCCATTCTGGAAAAATTTCAAGTATCATACAGTGACAGTGTGGGCTTTAGATCAATAATTTGATCAGTAATTTAGTTTAAATGGTTAATTTAGTTTATTATTTAGATGTATTTCGATGTTTAGTTGAAAAATTGAGTGTCCTCAACTGAGCACGCCAAGCCAGAGGCAACAGTGGCAAGGAAACCAAAACCCCATTAGGTGACCTAATGGAGAAAAATAAACCTTGGGAGAAACCAGGCTCAGTCGGGGTGCCAGTTCTCCTCTGGCCAATGAACAAACAGCGTATTATTATTATTATTCTGGCAGTTTTACAGCTCGGAGGTCATAATAGATCAGAATATTCGAGGGACCGGGGGCAACATGCTGGAGACAGGTTTATTGAGGATGATGTTGATTAAATAATTATTAAAGTGCAATATTCGAATGATCGGAGGCAACACGCTGGAGACGGGTTTATTGAGGATGACATATCGATTTAAGTATTATTTAATTGTAATATTCAAACAATCTGAGTCATCACGCCGGAGACGGGTTTATTGAGATGCCGTGTCGATGAGGCAGTTGCAGGGGGAGTCTAATCACGGTCTCTCAGACACTTCAGGGTCCTGTGTTGGTCTTCTCTGGGCGCAGGTCCACCATCTGAACTGGATACGGCCCGGATCCGGCTGACTGCAGTAAACCTCGGGATAAAACAGAGAGACTATCATTAGCGTAGATGCCATTCTTCTGATGATGTCACGAGTACATCAGGTGTTATGGGAAGTGTTCCCGGTTCCGGCTGACCTAGTTAATGCAGCCTAACAATCATTTCATTGAAAAAGTGTTTTATGTGTATGCCACAGTAAAGAGATGTGTTTTTAGTCTAGATTTAAACTGACAGAGTGTGTCTGCTTCCCGAACAATGTTAGGAAGACTGTTCCAGAGTTTAGGTGCTAAATAGGAAAAGGATCGACCGCCTGCAGTTGATTTGGATATTCTCGGTATGATCAACTGGCCAGAATTTTGAGGCCGCAGTAGACGTGATGGAGTATAATATGTTAAGAGCTCGCTCAAGTATTGGGGAGCTAAACCATTTAGTGCTTTGTAAGTAATAAGTAAGATTTTAAAATGTATGCGATGTTTAATAGGCAGCCAGTGCAGTGTTGACAGAACTGGGCTAATATGGTCATACTTCCTGGTTCTAGTAAGAACTCGAGCTGCTGCGTTTTGGACCAGCTGGAGTTTATTTATTAAGCGAGCAGGGCAACCACCCAATAGAGCATTACAGTAATCTAACCTTGAGGTCATGAACGCATGAACTAACTGTTCAGCATTTTGCATTGAGAGCATGTGCCGTAATTTAGATATATTTTTAAGATGGTAGAAAGCAGTTTTACAGATGCTAGAGACGTGGCTTTCAAACGAAAGATTGGTATCAAAGAGCACACCCAGGTTCCTCACTGACGACGAGGACTTGACAGAACAGCCATCAAGTGTTAGACAGTATTCTAGGTTACTACTTGTGGAGCTTTTTTGTCCAATAATTAAAAATTCTGTTTTTTCTGAATTGAGTTGCAGGAAATTACCAGTCATCCAATGTTTTATATCAGCTATGCATTCCGTTAATCTTGTGAATTGGTAAGTTTCTTCAGGGCGTGAAGAAATATAGAGCTGAGTATCGTCAGCATAACAATGAAAACTAACGCCATGCTTCCTAATGATATCTCCCAGTGGTAGCATGTACAGGGTGAAGAATAGCGGTCCTAGCACTGAGCCTTGTGGTACTCCATACTGAACTTGCGATCGGTGTGACATATCTTCATTTACTACTACAAACTGATAACGGTCGCATAGGTATGATTTAAACCATGATAATGCAATTCCACTAATACCTACATAATTTTCGAGTCTATTCAAAAGAATGTTGTGGTCGATAGTATCAAATGCAGCGCTAAGATCGAGTAACACTAATAGAGAGATACAGCCACGATCGGATGATAAGAGCAAATCATTTGTAACTCTGACGAGAGCAGTCTCAGTGCTATGATACGGTCTAAATCCTGACTGGAAATCCTCACAGATACCATTTCTTTCTAAAAAGGAACATAATTGTGAAGACACTGCCTTTTCAAGTATTTTTGACAGAAAGGGTAGATTTGAGATTGGTCTATAATTGACTAAATCTGTAGGATCAAGTTGCGTTTTTTTAATAAGTGGTTTAATAATAGCCAACTTAAAAGTTTTCGGTACATATCCTAATGACAAAGATGAATTAATGATATTAAGAAGAGGATCTATGACCTCTGGTAGCATCTTTTTTAATAGCCTAGTTGGTATAGGGTCGAGCATACATGTTGTCGATTTTGATGATTTAACGAGTGTTTGTGTGTGTGTGTGTGTGTGTGATGGGTAGGTTTAGGGGCAGTGTGTGTGTGTGTGTGTGTGTGTGTGTGTGTGTGTGTGTGTGTGTGTGATGGGTAGGTTTAGGGGCAGTGTGTGTGTGTGTGTGTGTGTGTGTGTGTGTGTGTGTGTGTGTGTGTGTGTGTGTGTGATGGGTAGGTTTAGGGGCAGTGTGTGTGTGTGTGTGTGTGTGTGTGTGATGGGTAGGTTTAGGGGCAGTGTGTGTGTGTGTGTGTGTGTGTGTGATGGGTAGGTTTAGGTTTAGGGGCAGTGTGTGTGTGTGTGTGTGTGTGTGAGTGAGTGTGTGATGGGTAGGTTTAGGGGCATGGGCAGTGTGTGTGTGTGTGTGTGTGTGTGTGTGTGTGTGTGTGTGTGTGTGTGTGTGTGTGTGTGTGTGTGTGTGTGTGTGTGTGTGTGTGTGTGTGTGTGTGATGGGTAGGTTTAGGGGCAGGGGTAGTGTAGGGGGATAGAAAATACAGTTTATACAGTATAAAAACCATTACGCCTATGGAAAGTCCCCATAAAACATGAAAACCCAACATGTGTGTGTGTGTGTCTCACAGATTTACCATTGAATAAACGTCCGTATAAACGTGCTCGGAAATTAGAGGCTCGGGAATTTTACATGATTTTAATAACATCCTGTTGTGGTGAGAGGTTAACAATCTAACGTGAAGCTCAGGGTGGTTATAAATATCAGTGCTTTGGCGAGCAACATGCAGGATTTGTGCTGACGTTACCATGGCAGCGACAGACGGGTCATCTCTGCCTCGCTGAAATACTCGGGGAGGAACTCATCAACAATAACAAGGAGGACTAGTTTTGTCGTTTGATTTTCCTTCGTTAGACATCGGAAAGTTCAATGTGCTTCATTAACAAACTTTCTCTGTTTAATTTGGACTAATTCTGCATCTGTGAATAATGCTTTTCATGTGCTTCTTAATTAGCAGCGAGAACAGCTGTACTGTAGATATGAAACACAACCAGACATGAATGATTCCTCTCATCATGTGAGTTGTTGAGGAAAGTGTGCTGAGAATGCAATGACATATATTTCTATAATGCTTCACACAGTTACAAAGCAGCTTTACTGTAATAAATAACAGAACATGTTTGAGCTGTAAAAAGACAATAGTGTCATTATTCAGCTCAATGTTCATTCAGTTCAATAACTGAGTAAAGTGCGTCATTATGAAGCGAGTTCAATACAGAAGTTCAATGTAAGTGCTTTAGATTAAAGTGTCTGCCAAATGCATGAATGTAAATGTGAAAATCCCACAGATGCAGAAGACTAGATCACGAGACTATAAGTAGTTGTTATGACTGAACTTGCTGAGGCACATCATTATTAAATAATTCTAAATGAATTCAAAACATAACCACAATGACATATTACTAAACAATTATTTAATAGTGATGTGCCTCAACAAGCAAAGTCATGACATAATAATACCTTTGCACATCATTTGCTAATGATTAATAAAAGCTGACAACTGGAAGTTGAAATGCATGGCTTCGACCGATTTTGGTAATTAACACATTAATTTACACTATTAGTTAATATAATATGTTATTAGAGAATTAAAACACATTATGACACATTTAAGTAATAGCAATTCATATATTATTTAATCTATGAATTACATAGAATCGTTTTTAGTTGCTGATGCAGTAATTATTAATAAATGGTTTAGTTCTTCATGAGTCACACATTAACTGTGCATTAGTTAAGCAGGAATTAATGCATATTAGTGCACCCGCATTGTAAAGTGTTACCAATTTATTTTTATTTCAATTAATTTTCAATTAATAATTTTAGTGCGTTAACTTTAAAGGCAACTAAAATGACTGCGCCATTGACCAACACACACCTGCTCTAAAGTCAATAGCGCAGTATTATTGTGTTATTTAAAGTGTGTTAGTAATATGAGCCTAGGCGGTGCACAACACACATACACACTCTGATTATTACACACACACACACACTCTGATTATTACACACACAGGGACACGCAGCAGCACACACACACACACACTCTGATTATTACACACACACACTCTGATTATTACACACACAGGGATGTGCAGCAGCACACACACACACACTGATTCTTACACACACAGGGATGCGCAGCAGCGCGCACACACACACACACACACACACTCTGATTATTACACACACACACACACACTCTGATTATTACACACACAGGGATGCGCAGCAGCGCACGCACACACACACACACACACACACACACACTCTGATTATTACACACATACACACACACTCTGATTATTACACACACAGGGATGCGCAGCAGCACAGACACACACACACACTCTGATTATTACACACACAGGGATGCGCAGCAGCGTGCACACACACACACACAAACACACTCTGATTATTACACACACACACACACACACACACACTGATTATTACACCCTCAGGGATGCGCAGCAGCGCACGCACACACACACACACACACACACACACACACACTTTGATTATTACACACATACACACACACTCTGATTATTACACACACAGGGATGCGCAGCAGCGCACACACACACACACACACACACACTCTGATTATTACACACACACACACACACACACACACACACTGATTATTACACACACAGGGATGCGCAGCAGCAGCACACACACACTCTGATTATTACACACACACACACTCTCTGATTATTACACACACACTCTGATTTTACACACACACACACACACACACACACACACACACACACACACACACACTCTGATTTTACACACCCACACACACTCTGATTATTACACACACACACACACACACACACACTGATTATTACACACACACACACACACACACACACACACACACACACACACTCTGATTTTACACACACACACACACACACACTCTGATTTTACACACCCACACACACTCTGATTATTACACACACACACACACACACACACACACACTGATTATTACACACACACACAAACACTCTGATTATTACACACACACAAACACTCTGATTATTACACACGCTCACACACACACACTGATTATTACACACACAGGGATGCACAGCAGCACACACACACACACATACACACACACACACTGTGATTATTACACACGCACACACACACACACTGATTATTACACACACAGGGATGCACAGCAGCACACACACACACACACACTGTGATTATTACACACGCACACACACACACACACACACACTGATTATTACACACACTGGGATGCACAGCAGCACACACACACACACACTCTGATTATTACACACACAGGGACGTGCAGCAGCACACACTCACACACACTGTGATTATTACACACGCACACACACACACACACACTGATTATTACACACACTGGGATGCACAGCAGCACACACACACACACACACTCTGATTATTGCACACACAGGGACCTGCAGCAGCACACACTCACATACACACACACATGATATATTAAAAATAAAAGGATTCCTCTCTGGAGAAGCGTTCAGTCTTTCCTCATGTAAATAGTGAATCCGTCATGGCGCGAGCAAAACTGGCTTTTAAAGGGAAAGGGAGATGAGACTCTGATTGGTTGATTGCACGTTGCGCCCAAAACACACCCATGACTCATTAAGAGACGAAGGACGACCCTTTTAGACCATGCGCCTGGCACACCGACCATTTTTCCTGTCGTTAAACAGACAATGGATTCGGACTCGCCCTAAGAGCACCTGAGCTCAGATCAGTAAAATAGGGCCCTAAATGTAAACATGAATTTACTCGTCACACTTACACAAAAACAGATTCACTGTTCCTCAAAATGAATAAAACACTGAAAATATTATGGAAACCTGCAAAAATGAAATGTTAAATAACACAAATATACTTTATGTATTTAATCTCACTTTATTAACTAATATCTTTGCTGCTGACATTTGATGATCCAATTCAACCGTACTAATAAGCAAAAATGACTTTAAGCCAGGTTTACACTGTACAATTTGGCCGTCTGAGACAAACATTAAGAACCTTAACAGATTCCTTGGATCATTTGAAAAATTATTTCTGTCCCTAATAACCCTGCTGCATAGCAACACCTTTGCAACCGCCCAGAATGCCTTAGCAATATATTAAAAAGCAGTCTGTTGATGTGCGGAGAGTTTCATGTGCACAAACACCACTTACAAATTAACTCTGGTTTAATTTACACATTGTAACAACAGTTATTTTGTATATAATACACTCACCTAAAGGATTATTAGGAACACCTGTTCAATTTCTCATTAATGCAATTATCTAATCAACCAATCACATGGCAGTTGCTTCAATGCATTTAGGGGTGTGGTCCTGGTCAAGACAATCTCCTGAACTCCACACTGAATGTCAGAATGGGAAAGAAAGGAGATTTAAGCAATTTTGAGCGTGGCATGGTTGTTGGTGCCAGACGGGCCGGTCTGAGTATTTCACAATCTGCTCAGTTACTGGGATTTTCACACACAACCATTTCTAGGGTTTACAAAGAATGGTGTGAAAAGGGAAAATCCTCCAGTATGCGGCAGTCCTGTGGGAGAAAATGCCTTGTTGATGCTAGAGGTCAGAGGAGAATGGGCCGACTGATTCAAGCTGATAGAAGAGCAACTTTGACTGAAATAACCACTCGTTACAACCGAGGTTTGCAGCAAAGCATTTGTGAAGCCACAACACACACAACCTTGAGGCGGATGGGCTACAACAGCAGAAGACCCCACCGGGTACCACTCATCTCCACTACAAATAGGAAGAAGAGGCGACAATTTGCACCAAAATTGGACAGTTGAAGACTGGAAAAATGTTGCCTGGTCTGATGAGTCTGGATTTCTGTTGAGACATTCAGATGGTAGAGTCAGAATTTGGCGTAAACAGAATGAGAACATGGACACATCATGCCTTGTTCCCACTGTGCAGGCTGGTGGTGGTGGTGTAATGGTGTGGGGGATGTTTTCTTGGCACACTTTAGGCCCCTTAGTGCCAATTGGGCATGGTTTAAATGCCACGGCCTACCTGAGCATTGTTTCTGACCATGTCCATCCCTTTATGACCACCATGTCCCCATCCTCTGATGGCTACTTCCAGCAGGATAATGCACCGTCACAAAGCTCCAATCATTTCAAATTGGTTTCTTGAACATGACAATGAGTTCACTGGACTAAAATGGCCCCCACAGTCACCAGATCTCAACCCAATAGAGCATCTTTGGGATGTGGTGGAACGGGAGCTTCGTGCCCTGGATGTGCATCCCACAAATCTCCATCAACTGCAAGATGCTCTCCTATCAATATGGGCCAACATTTCTAAAGAATGCTTTCAGCACCTTGTTGAATCAATGCCACGTAGAATTAAGGCACTTCTGAAGGCGAAACACAGTATTAGTATGTGTTCCTAATAATCCTTTAGGTGAGTGTATGTGCTATATTGTTTCAGAGACCAATCTCAGTCTTATATTGAGCCGGTCAGCGGCTGTATGTACCTGACCGCTCACAGTCACAGCGAGAGCACATCAGTCCGTCATATGTCAGCAGTTTTCAGACTCTGGTTTTGTGGCAGATTATTGGCATCATGGGTGTGGAGGAGGACGGGCGGCCGGGGATTGATGAGGCTGAGATCTCTGCTCTCATTTCAGGTGTGTGTTGTGTGTGTGACGCGTCCCAGTCCAGCTGCCTGTCCTTTTGATTGACACACGGCGGTATGTCATGATTTAATAAATCAGAATCAGTGTTATTTTAGTAGTTTTAATTTTAGTTAACGTCACTATGAAATTGTGAAATTGTGTATTGCAGTGTTTATTATAAATTATTTATCCATTTAAATGTATGTTCCTGGTAATCTTGAATCAGAATAACCTCCCCTCCCTCTTCATCTCTTCTCTGATGATGTGGGCGGGGCAACCTGTCACTCACATGAGATCCACCAATAGCAAACCACAACCATCCAATCAATTCCCCACAGACAAAATCAAGCCCCGCCCTACATTTGTTCTTGTTTGAGAAGCGTTTCACTCGGATATACGTCACAATAAGGAAGAAAAGAGAAACTAGACTTTATAATTTTAGTAATTTAGTTGTAGGTAAAACAAGACAGAAATACTGAGGAAGATCGCATTGTATTTTTTGCATTAAGTCTCACAGCGGCCAATCACAGCTGTGGGCGTTTACACTGAAGTCTCACTGTGGCCAATCACAGCAGTGGGCGTTTACACTGAAGTCTCACAGCGGCCAATCAGAGCTGTGGGCGTTTACACTGAAGTCTCACTGTGGCCAATCACAGCAGTGGGCGTTTACACTGAAGTCTCACAGCGGCCAATCACAGCAGTGGCGTTTACACTGAAGTCTCACAGCGGCCAATCACAGCAGTGGCGTTTACACTGAAGTCTCACAGTGGCCAATCACAGCAGTGGGCGTTTACACTGAAGTCTCATAGCGGCCAATCACAGCAGTGGGCGTTTACACTAAAGTCTCACAGCGGCCAATCACAGCAGTGGGCGTTTACACTGAAGTCTCACAGTGGCCAATCACAGCAGTGGGCGTTTACACTGAAGTCTCACAGCGGCCAATCACAGCAGTGGGCGTTTACA
>JARQWZ010000206.1:0-7500 GCA_033150135.1 Gobio occitaniae
GAAGCCAGAATTCCTGACTCTTCACAAAGGGGGCCAACAGAAACAGAAGAGACAGCAAAGCCACTCGCGAGCAGAGTGACATGGTAGGGATGGAATCCTGCCTAGATCCTGGCAGAGACCATCATTGTCCTCATGCCTTTATGTTGTTCTTTCTCTATATTTTTTCTTCCAGCATACCACCATGTTACAATCTGATTCTCTTGGCATGCCTTGACAGCATCAGTGTACCATGTGTTATCTCCTCTCACAAACAGTTATTGTGTTTTATAGGACGTGCCATCTGGACGGGCGCTAAGACCTAAAAGAATAAACAAATACGCCCCTGCCAATATAAATACCACACACACATGGTCTTGGGCTGCTTTGAGCTGAATATGCTGGAGCCGAGGTGCCACTACAACAAGGGCAGGGCCTCAAGGCACTGAAGCTGGAGAGGCAAAAGAGTCCAAAGCACATGAAACATTTAGAGTCTGATTTCCCCGACACCCTCACAAAGCATTGCCACTGACCGCCTAGAAAGAAAGCAAATGGGACACATTAGCAACGGAAAACTGAGCGGCTTGTTCATAATTCATTATTCTCTTCCAAAAAAGAGGTAAAAGCAAGTTTTTCTTTGAGTCAACGATTAATCACTCTGTCAGAAGTCCTTATTCCTTGCCGACATGTCATGCAGTTAAAACTATGGAAGCTCATTTCCGCCTACAGTGGAACCGTGACTGTAATTTTTTTCTCATAAATTACTTTATTTCTTAGGGTGTGTGTTTACGTGACAACGGTGTACTAAAAACAGATTACAATGTTGTCAAAGCGATCACCATTCACATGAATCTGCAAATACAACTAAAAACGCAGGATTCTGCAGTAGTTCAGATCATTTACGGGAGTGACAACCGCATTAACTGAACTCACAGCCATACTTTTTCAGGACTCACAAAACCCGCTGTGTGAACGGAACCGCACTGGACAACTTTTTGTCTGTCCTACAGTGCAAGAGAGCCGCTCTGCTAAGGGCTTTTGTGTGTGGTTTCGCTTTCGGTAACTTACCAGCTGTATGCCATCTGAAGGTTCTAGATCACCAGTCACTAGGCATTTCTCAATGTCAAGGATTGATCCTTGGAAGCCAGAATTCCGAGGATGCTACGTCATCGACGTCCGTCGAAGGGCTGTTCCAATGTCGAGGATCCTCGGAATTTCAACCGAGGTCTGAGTCCTTCGTTCGAAAAATATGCCATATACAGGAAAGGATGCATACGAGTAGCCTTCGCACCCTTAGCGTTCTCAAATCACCCACAATCTATGCGCGCAGCTTTGCTATCTTGATCAAAAAATACAAAATATCGGACGTTGGCGGAGTCGGAGCGTTAACGGGGCTATATGCTTTCAAGTGTAAGTATTTACATTACCAAACATTTGTTATAACCGTAGTAAATATAAGTAAAGTTTAACTTTTAAATGCCAGTACAAATTACAACCGTATTGATATTATACAAATTACGTTATTGATGGCTAACGGACCTTTTCACTGACGTAATGAGGCTGACGTGCACTTGCTAGCCTGTTCCATTTACGTGTTCTCCGAATGCTAAAGAGGAGCCTCGTCTAGCCTCTGAAGGAAGTGACTTGGAAGGACCAGTCCTGCAGAGGAAGGACCCTGACATTGAGAAACACCTACTGTTCTCCACCAGAGCAGCTTCCATCAGTTTTGTGTTCTATGTACGACTCAAATGCCGTGTCATGAGCGAGTCGCCGCAAAGGATGTGACGCGAGTGCAACGGTTAAAGGGGTCATGAACTGAGAAATCAAATTTTCATATTTTGACATATAAGAGGTCATCATACTATAAAGCCGCGTTTCCACCGCAGGAACTTTCCCCAGGAACTAGGTACTTTGGGGTGGTACTCGGTGTGTTTCGACCGCAGGAACCAGGGTCTAAATGAAGTTCCGGGTAAATATCTCCCCCTCCAAACGGCCCTGCTCCCGGGGTAGTACTTTTTCAAAGTTCGGGAACTTTCGGGGGTGGGACTTGGGCGCTGATCACTTTTGCGAGGTTCGTTCGTTCTGCGTTCAGTAAATATCAGTCTTGCTCTTTCTGTCTGATGGTGCGCGTTCGTCTCAGCCATCTCACGGTCAATGTCGTAATAGCTGATAGTAACATACGTTGTCTTATTTTAAATCCAGCTTTACGAGCTTTCAGAATACGCTTTAGTATCAGTGCTCGTCTCTTTTCCGCCGTTTTGTTAATGACCTCTTTATTAAAACAATACATAACTACCAAAAGCAGCGCTGCTTGTATCTCCTCGTTATTGTTGCAGACAGTATCGCGCAAAAATGATTCCTGTCCGTCTCTGACTGGGAGGAGCAGCCGCGTGCAGTCCTACATCACCGGACTAATTTGCCTAATCTTCCCGGTGCTTTAGACCGCAGTGGAAATGCAGACAGTAGCAGGTCTGGGGGGGAAAAGTTCCTGTAAAAAAAGTTCCTGGAACAAATTGTTCCGGGTAATTTCGGTGGAAACGCGGCTTAAGACTATCCTGTAGTTTTCAGAGCTGAAAACCTCCTTTTTAGTCCAATAAAAGCTTTTATTGACACCAGGCCCAGCAAACGACAGGTTTTTCAAAGTGGGGATCTATGACGTCAATGGGAGGAAAGCACCGCCTCTGTAGAAGAAGATCAACGCCTACTTCATCACTGCCTGTTTAGTCCCGCCCACCGATTCACACGACATGCAATAGAATAGTTAGCCTAAGTAACATAGGCCTACGTGGTGTTAAACCAGATCAAGCTACCAAGCAATAAACATGCCGTTGAGGATACTGCCTGGACTCGACAGTAATGCAACATGTAAGTTAACTGTGTTACTTCTGATGCCTGATCTGAAATGTGATGATTCATGTACAGTCAGATGTTCTTTGTCTGTGTCAGTAAATCAAACCAGTGACTAAACGTCAACTTGCGTTGTTTCTCTTAGTATGATGAAAATAATCTGTTATTTAACAGTGATTGAATTCTATAAAGAAAGCGATCAAAGAAAGCTCCCTTTTACAAATGTTGGAGCAGCGTGCGCTGGAGCTGTCAATCAAACAGAGAGAGTTTATCAGTGACGCGTTTATCAGTGACTCCCGTTTTATTCAACGAATCTCTTAACTATATCACGTTTGCACTGTTAGTGAAGACGAAAGCATGCGTTAGTGTACAAAAACTGAGTTTCAATGATGAGATCGCTGCTTTCATGCGCTCAGCATGTGTGTGATCGGCTACAATGTTCATCTCTGCAACCTTTCATGCCACGATCTTAATATAATGCCATAGATCTTTAGATCTAAATGTAATGCAACACTTTTCACGATAAGTTAACCATGAGAGCTGTAATAGTAGAAAAGCACTAAAAGAGGGAGTGCTATTTCAAATGAAAAGACGTTAGCCAATCACAGCAGTGGGTGTTTACACTGAAGTCTCTCAGCGGACAAGCCCCTTAAAACAGAGCATTCAGAGCAGAGGGCTAAAATCAGGTAGGAAAAAATGCCTTTTATTTATAAATTATGACAATTTTTGATGTAAAAAGCATTCTAACATTATAAGTGCACCCCAGAAAACATCATAAAACAATAAAACAATGCAGTTCATGACCCCTTTAAAGGGTCCTGCTAGCACGTGTTTACAATGAAGATTCTGTCAGTTAATGAAGTTTTGATGGATAAACTAGTGGCTTAATTGACCTATCGGTAAGCCCCGTCCTCCTTAGTTACTGTTGCTACCTCGCACAAACAAACGGAGTTGCAAACTGTCTTACAATGACAGCTGTCAGTGTGAAAACCTTGTCCATGATGTTTTTGATACATTTTGGACACAGAAGGACCACCTCTTGTCGAGGAGCATTCAAGTGGGACGTATATGCCATGGCGGGATATATAAAAGATTTTAAAATAAATATGGTGGGTAACGAGATTCATTTGGAACTGAGGGTTTACAGATCACAATTCAAGCAGGAGAAGCCTCATGTTACGATTGACAACATCCAGGATCAATTCTGCCCAGTATACCACAGGGTAAGAGTAAATTAATTTACATTTAACCAGTTTAATATGGAGGCACTGAAATTAATAATAATAATAGGCACTGAATAATCTTTGTTTATGTGTTTTTGACCTAACGTTACATTGTACATGACGTGAGAACAGTTAGTTATTTCGGTTTGTATGTTAGCATGGACTCACTAACTTTAATTGTAACTTATGCCTAGTTGAACATTTTCGCCTTCATTGGGGTTGAATCCTTAGGGAACCAGGTTACTGCGCCCACATCATTGGATTAATACACCATGTGAATAAAATACATTTCATTGCCCATCCTCTCAGGACACCTGTAAGTTACCCCAGGCACATCGCTTTACCATTTTTGTAGCATAAACACCATCAAACCAATGAGAGATTCGGATCTTCCAATGTTTCTCTATTGCGCTGAAACCTAAAGATGTCCCCATACAACTGATACTTAACTGCCATTGGCTCATCTGCGTCGAAGGTAGGGGCTTACCAATAGGCCAATTGGACTCTGTTGTCAAAAGTGATAAGAATTTTCAGTTTTCACAGGAATTCATTGAAAAGTAGAAACACTCACTTTACTCTGCATCGCCCTGTTATGAATGTCCGTGCAGCCGTCTGTGTCACATTCTGTGCGTGAGATTTCTTCCCTATTGGCGGGTTGATAACATGCGGAACAGCTCCATCTAGTGGCTGTAGTCTTGAGCCTCTGGCCAAAAAATCCTCCGATGACGCAAAATGACGATATTTGCCTCATCGGAGGATTTTTTCCAGAAATAAATAGCATAATTATCTCATCTCAGGGGGATATGAGGGGGGAAAGTAGCATCATTTGAATATATTACCGGGTTTCTACTGATACAAAGCCTAATGCTAAATCACTGAAGTTACCCTTTAATATGTCAAATTTTAGTTAATTTCTTGTAATCACAACTTAATTTCTCACAATTTAGACTTTATGAAGAAATGGGATTCCATAGAAACCACCTTTGTGTGCAGCAAGTGAAACTCAAGGATATAATGCCTAGATGGATATATCCCACACAGATCCATGTCTGGCTTCTCTCAGATGCCTTGTGTCAAAAACTGTTCATTAATGTCATGTATCCCTCAGAAATCACATTCCATGGAGAATTGCTGTTGACACTCGATTACCAGCGGGTGCCAAATGTACCAACGGTACTGTACACATTGATATCAACTCTATTAATGTTCTAAATTCAAAAAAAGAAAGAAAAGTGTATTGGATACATATCTGCTCTTTTACGAGCTTCAGATGTTTATAATCAGATCTCGATGCTGCATAACATGTTTTGTAGGGCCAAGAACTAAAAAATAGTTGTTCTCAGCAACATGCAGGCACGTTATTAAATCTATTTCTACATTCAAGCTGGTGTGTGTGTGTGTGTGTGTGTGTTCTGGTGGTTTTTGTGAAATATTATCTGGTGTTTCTTCATTAAATTCTGAATATAGCTTTCACAGCGTCTACCAGGGCATTCGCTATATACTTTCAAACAGATTATGGTTTACAGTTTCAGCTTAACCTCAATTAGAGCACTGGACATTTGAGAGCACAATGCTAAGAAACAGCAACATGAACTTCAGAGCAGGGCTCAAGAATTTGGCGCCATTTGTGGAATTGGTGTCTGCTTGGGTCGAGGAGAGGAACAGCCCTGCGATTATTGGGCTTATCAATTATAGCACCAAGGCCGCTGAACTCCTACCCGACTCAATGCAATTTCTAAGAGCGTGGAGTATTGGATTCCAGCTGGCTGTTTTGATTAGTAAGTGTCCGTTTTTGTGTAAAGCAAAGACTTCCTGTTGCGCAGGGGAAACAATGGCCCTCCCATGTCTGCCTGAACCCCCGGTGGCTACTTTAATAAAAACATCTTTCCCAGTTGGCTTAAAACGTGGGGGAGACGTGATGTTTTCAGACAGTGCACAAAGACAGTCTTGTATCACCCGAGTATCGGCGCATACTGTTCTGCTTTCTGTCAGATCTTCGCACCCTTGAGAAAGATGTGTTCTTAACCCCCCACTCGGGTTGTGCGTAGTGAGTTGAGTATCTGCTAAATTGATCGATTCACATGCACATGTAAGAGGGGCCTAAGTTTAACATCTAGGATAGTGGACTTGTGTTCAAAATTCTTTTGAGAGAGGAAATGGCTATTAAAAGGCAGCCTGGGGTGGGTTTGCATTTCCTCTCTGCGTTAACACTCCATAAAGCTGATCCATGAAAAAAAAGTCACAGCATAACCCAGGATTCAGTGTGACCTCACTTTTTTTTGCTGAAGGTGAAATTAATGAATTAAAAACTCAAAACAGCCCATTAACTGTGGTTTATCATTTAACCACATTTAAAATTAACCAGCCATTACAAGCATTAAGCACACTTTAACTATGGAAACGCCATTTTCAGTGTGATTCTGACCTCTAATAAGATTTTTTCTGGTTCTTTCTGCTGATATGATATGATTATATATCAATTATGAAATGATCATATGTAATAAAAAGATTCAAACACCTGATGCTCTATAAAAACTCGTTTTGAAGCATAGCAATTTGAAGCAATTGCATTTCAAGCCCAGCGAATATTATGGCCCACTAATATGCAATTCATAAATATATCCTTCATAAATTCATTTATAACAAACACCCTTGTCTTGAGAACACTTAACTATGACGTCAGACACAGCGTAAGCTTTATGAACTGCGAGAGGCGTTACACTTTTCTTCATAAGTTGAATACGGAAGGCGGTCCACCGGAAGCTAGATATTTTATTTTATAATGTTTTAAATATGGATATTTTCCTTACACAAACCCATCGACCACGGAGCCGTGTGGATTACTTTTATAATGAATGGATGCACTTAGCAAATTTTGGGCTGCCATTCACTGCCATTAAAAAGTTTGGAAGAGCCAGGACATGTTTTAATATAACTATAATTGTATTCGTCTGAAAGAAGAAAGTCAAAGTTCATTTTTGGGTGAACTATCCCTTAAAGGCCTGGTTTCACAGACAGGGTTTAGATTAAGCCAGGATTAGGCCATTTAAGTAGTATTTATTACTGGTGTGCATCTTGCAACAAAACATTGGCACTGAAATAATTTAAAATATGTCAGTGCAAGTTGCTTTCAGTTAAGACAGCTCAAACATGCATTTTAGTCTGGGACTATCTTAAGCCTTGTCTGTGAAACCAGGGGTAAATGTGACTGCAGATCTAGTTCTAGGTCTAAAATCTTTACATGTTGAAATAGATTCTAATGTCATTCATTTGATCTTCTGTAACTTCAGTATAGCTTCTTTTATATTTTACAATAAGAGGTAATGGGATCAAACAAGAACCTTCCAAGAAGCAAATTTGACCTTACTGGATCTGAACTGAAATTAATAGACAATAAATATACATATATATATATATACATATACATATATATATATACATATATATATACATA
>JARQWZ010000207.1:652500-657500 GCA_033150135.1 Gobio occitaniae
ATATATATATATATTTTTTGAAACTTGTTTTTTTTATTGGAAAAACTTTTCTTCTGGAATCTGGAATCACAAAATGTAAAATATTGAACTAAATATATCAATACTCCCCAATTATGTGTTGGACAATGCGGGGGCCTTGGAGTCAAAACGGTTCACAACAAATCACTGTTCCGGAAGGAAAATGCATTGAATAAACCAGTAGCTCTGTGCCTGAAGCCATGGTAACATGAATACTAACCTGGAGCTTTATCTCATGAATCTTGTTATCACCTTCCTGCAGACTGTATCCATGCTTTTTCAGAAGATCTTTAATGTGCCTTAGTGAGAAATACGATTAAAGTAACTTTTAGAAAACAATTTTACAACAATCTTAAAATTATCGGGAGATAATGATAGTGTCCTATGAGCACACACCTCTGCACCTCAGCGTTGGGCTCCAGTGCATAGCGCTCTTGTAGGAAATGCTGTAACTCGGGGCCCTTTGCGTCGAAAGAGCTCAGGGCCTCACAGGCAGCGATGCGCACACTGGGCTCTTCCTCATGGTGTAAAGCCCACATCAGCAACTCCTGGAGAGCTGGGTTCATCCAACCTATTCTCTTTAAAGCTTCATTTATATAATAAGATTTCTTTAGTGTAATAATACAAATTGTAACATAGGATTAATTCATTTTCAAGCTTACCATTAATTGCTTCCACTTTCACCTTCCATATTGGCTCATTCTGCATCAGGTTAATTAGCTGATCAAGGACCTGTGAACATGTTTTATGTGGTCATTTGAGTGAACCCTCAATTTCTTTTTCCCACAATTTATTGTCCACATAGCTGCTTCATTTCCTCACCGCCTGGTCTTCCATCATTAGAGATGCTGCAGTCAAGCAAGCTTGTTTGCGCACAGTCACAAAGTCATCATTAAAGCAATGCAGGAAACTGGGCAGTAGCTTGGGTGTCATTATTTTGAGTTGACAAATTAAGCTCAGTGCTTCCAGCCGCCAAGACGTTGGACCCTCCTCCAGCTTCACGCTGTGGAGATATTGTTTGTCTGTTAAGAATGAACTGAATAGAAATGCTCTGATGTGTCTGTTGGGTATAGTGACCTCAGCTCATGGTGCATCTCTCTGGCCGCGTTCCGTTCACTCAGAGCCAGTGCTGCAGCATGACGAACAGCACAGCTCCAGTCGTTCCACATCATGTGTATCAGTTTGTTGCCCAGATCCTGCACGGAAAGCATCTCTAGTATGTTCAGCAATCATTATAGATGTATTAGGTATGTAGATGTAGGTGTCTGAAATGTCCTCAAGAAAAGAATTATGATACCTTGTTGATTTGACTTCTGAGCTGTGCAATGCTAGTACAGGCCTTAAGTCGTGTTCTCCAGTTAGCACTGTTTAACTCTTCTGCTAGAAGAGAGCGCACTAGTGTCTGGATGGGAAATAAATATTTATTGAGCAAGGATGCATTCAATTGTTTAAAATTGACAGTAAAGAGATGTATGAGGTTATAAAAGATTTCTGTTTTCTTTTGTAACAAAACTTTGTATTCATCAAGGAACCCTGAAAAAAATGTATCATGGTTGTGGCGAGGGGGGCGTGGTTTAGCAAAGTCTGTGACGGGAGAGAGAGTCAGAGGACGAGCGGCACGTAAGTGGATCAAGCACAAATGATGAACACCTGTCTCTTGTTGCAGTAATTGGCGTGGAGAGAGTACATAGAGCAGGAGGAAACGAGAGAGAAGGAGAGAGAGCTGGAGACGGAGTGACACACTGGGACTCGGCTGGCCACAGAGCAGAGAGGAACTGCTGGAAAGAAAACCGACGATTGATACTGAGAATTTATGAGTGACTTTTGTTTGTGCGATGTGCACAGTGTTGTAACCTGAGCGAATTGAGTTATTAAAACCCAGTTACGAGTCCCAGTAAGCCGACCCCTTTGTCTTCTTCCTTACCATCCCACGAACATCACTACAATGGTTTCCACAAAAATAGCTGTTTTCAGCATTGATAATAAGAAATAAAAAAACGAATCAGCAAGTTTTGCCATTACAGGAATAAATTACGTTTTAAAATATATATATAAAAAAACATTTATTTTAAATTGTAATAATATTTAACAATATTAAACGGTCAGCATAAGAGACTTCTTTCAAAAACAAAAAAATCAACCCCAAACATTTAGGGCCCTATCATACCCGGCGCAATGCAACAGCAGCCGCGACGCAAATGTTTTTTGCTAGTTTCAGCCCGACGCGGTTATCATTTTCACGTCCTGCACCACATTCTTTAAATAGCAAATGCACTCGCGCCCATCTGTTCGTCCGTGGGTGTGCTGGTCTGAAATCGAAGTGTGTTCAGGTGCATTGTTGGCGCGTTGCTATTTTGAGGCAACTGAAAACAACTGTGCCATTGACCAACAAAAATCTGGCCTAAAGTCAATAATGCAGTATTTTTTGTGTTATTTAAAGGCCGCGTTAGTAATATGCGCCTATAAGCAGGTACACTCTGCTTATTACAGCACACAAACATTTTAAATATTAAAAACAAAAGGATTCCTCTCTGGAGAAGTGTTCAGTCTTTCTGATCAGTCAGTCTTTCTACATCGCAAATCCCGCCATGTAAATAGCGCAACTGGCTTTTAAAGGGAATGGGAGATGGGACTCTGAATGGTTTATTGCACGTTACGCCCAAAACACACCCATGACTCAATAAGAGACTAGGTACAACCCTTTTAGACCATGCGCCTGGTGCGGCGGCCGTTTTTTAAAACTTGCAAAAAATAGTCGTTAAACTAGCAAAAGTGGATTCGAACAAGCCCTATGTGCACTTGCGCCGTGAGCTTTAGAGCAATGCGCTCAGATCGTTAAAATAGGGCCCTTAAACTTACGTGTATGGCACATTATTTCACGTGAACAAGATAAACTAATTTACATGCATAACTGATATCATCTTTCTTTTATGCAAAAACCAATGAGAGAGCCACTCACAGTCTTGCTGCTGATGTTGGAGAGTAACATCATAGACTGCTCCTGATCTGAAGGAGCTTCTCTGAGGAAGTGCTGTGACAGAAGTCTCTGTATGACAGCTTGACTTGCATCACCGTCTATCGCCAAGCACTGTGCCGCCACCCAGCTGTCTGCACCTGTGCCAGAGGGGTCTAAGTCATAACATATGATGGTCATTTTGAGTCAACATCTAAGTAGGACAGATTGCTTTACTTGTGACATTAATGTTTGTTAGATATTTTTAGGTTTCAAGCACTGGTATCCTTCCTTCAATGCACCTTGTTTTATCATGCTTCGTAGTATGTCTCGTGGCGTGTGAGTTAGGTGTCCTCATGGCATACTGGCACACTGCAGCAGCCATCTGAACTCTCTTCACTGGGTCCTCAAGGGCTGAGACAATGAGAGCCTGCAGCTCCTGCGGTACCACCTTCAATTTCCATTCCTTGGTAGGTTGAGCTGTGCAAAAAGGAATTAGAAAAAAATATATATACTATGTCATTTATTTACTTCATTTAATCATCGCCTTAAACTGGTTTAATATTAGGCTATATCATATTTTGTTATATTACAACACCATTCAAAAGTTTGATGTTGGAACGATTTTTAAATGTTTTTGATAGAATTTTCTTATGCTCACCAAGGCTGCATTTATTTGATCAAAAATGCAATAAATATGGTAATATTGTGAAATATTTTGCTACTTTAATATATTTTAAAAGGAAATGTATTCCTGTGGATTTTCACATGATTCTTCAGAAAATCCCTCAAGATTTGGTACTCTTATTTTTTATGCTGCTTAATATTTTTATGGAAACCTTTGGTGATTAGCATTTATTTATTTGAATGAAAGTTTTTACTGCACTTTTGATCCATTTAATGCATCCTTGCTCATTAAAAGTATTCATTTCTTCTTTAAAAAAAACAAAAAAAAACTTTTTTGTCTTATTGACCCAAACTTTACTCAAAATTGTATTTAATTTCATTATTTTATTTTATATGAATTGAAAGATTTTAGTTGATAGATTAACCTGCTTTGCCAGGGTGAAGCTCTTCTCGTGGTCCATTAACTGCTCTCGATGCACAGGTTACGATGGCTTCCAGCCGCACTGTGTAAATAGGGTCACTAAGAGCCCTTTTTAGGCCCTCGGTGGTCACATTCTGCAAGGGCAACTCTAGATGAAAAGTAATGATTTTCCAAAAGGTGTTTCCATGAGAGCAATTGATGCAAAAACAATCAAATGTATGCAAGGTGCTTTCCTTCATACAACACACACTGTATATCTATAGCTGTGTGCATCACGGCTAACAAATCTATACATTTTTGTAAGTGTATAACTTTATACATTTAATTTAAAAAAACACCTACTGATGTTGCAGGCACTCTTCCACTTGTCAACTGCATAGTGAAGAGTGGACAGCTCGGCCACAGATTGTTTGGGCATCTCAGGATTCTGCCCGCTGAAGTCAGGAGGTCTGAGACCCCGCTTGAGGGCATAGTCAGTTCTGGTGGGCTGATCCACCCATCGCTGTTCTGCATTTACAGCTCTGCCTGCCAAATGAGTAAGACAGTAACCTAAATATTTAGAGCCACATATATGAACCTTTCAGCTTTCCATGTCACAAGGGCATTTTTAACACTAATAGTGTACTTTAACTGCAAGTAAACCCAAACTCAAGATACATATGTAAGTCGACCTGAGAAGATCTCCTGTTTGAAGACGTTCTCTGTGACATGGCTGCCAGCACGTGGATTCAGGATGTCTTGCAGACGAGGGGCCTGTAGGATCTCAATGTGCTGGACGGGCACAGCGGTTGCTGTCTTATTTGAGTGGTTCTGCAAATTGATGCTCACTGGAGGGAGCCCATAACCTGGAGTCCTGTTAAATAAGGACACCACAAAACAACAAGTGTGAAGTGTGGCTTGGGACTAAGAAAGTGTGTGAATTAAAGGGAGAGTTCACCCAAAGAAGAAAATTGCCCCATGATTTACTCACCCTCAAGCCAT
>JARQWZ010000207.1:660000-729339 GCA_033150135.1 Gobio occitaniae
CTGAGGTACTGTAACACTGATTCCAGGGATCCTGAGAGGATTTTCTGTTTGTCATACTCTCGTTATGTTACGATTAAAGTCCCCGCTAACATACAAACCGAAATAACTAACTGTTCTCACGTCATGTAACACTGTAGGTCAAAAACAAGAAGGTCTACATTTCAGTGCCTCTCCATATTAAACTGGTTAGATGTAAATTAATTTAATTTTAGATATGTTTAAGGTCTACAAAAACATCTTGGGATAAGGTTTTCACACTGACAGCTGTCATTGTAATGCTGCGTTCCAGGCAGGTTTTTGAGCCCGTAAATTACAACTTCAAACCACGACTCACGACTTTGTAGTGTTCCAGGCAGAGTCACGCCAAACTGCCTGAGCGCAAGGAATTGTGTGGTAGTTAGATGTAAACAAAGCATGGCGGACCGTACGGGGTGTATGCTCATGTACAATCATTTCTATCGCCAAAGGTGCTTACTCCTTGCTTATTTGAGGGAAACGGAGGAGAAAAACAGCGCAGGCGGCAAGAAAAGCTGTTATACCTTTTATTTTACGTTATTTGTATATTTGTTTCATAAACACTGCATCCGTAGGGGGCTGCCATTGTTGCTTCGCGGGCTATGTGACGTCAAAACTCGTAACTGGGAGTACATCGATCTAGTACGAGTTCACGGGTGGGAAGTCACGGGTTTGGCTCCCGTTCCAGTCCACTTTCACGGGTAGAAGGTTGGAAAAACACGGGTTACCGGTTGCCTGGAACGCGGCATTAGATATAGCAACTCCGTTTGTTTGTCCGAGTTAGCAACAGTAACTAAGGGGGGCGGGGCTTACCGATAGGTCAATTGTGCGTGGGTGGGATTACAGATCTGTTTGGGTCTGGCCACAGGATCTCATCAACGTCACAAGCGATATTTTCTCCTGCTAAGCAACGGGGAAAATGTCATGGATTGACGGTACCTCGATGTCTCCGCATGCCTCTTCCATTGCCTGTAGAAGAGGCATGCGGGCATGTGGTCGGCGGTCATATACGCGCTATCTCCAAGCGGAAAAAAATTATTCTATATGGTTTAGAAATGGCGAGTAAGGGGGCAAGTATACAACTTCAAATTGATTATGGTTGGTGAACCAGTCCCGGACCATAGCAGCCTGGTGGAAACTAACATTATCCCAGACAACAACAAACCTGGGCTGCTCTGATCTGTCCTGTGTAACTGCATCATGAAGTGCATCGAGAAACGTGAGTATTTGTAGCCCTCGAAGGCTTATGGCGGCACACATTGTAATGTTTCCCCCACGCTGCCCCGGGACGTGCACAATTGCACTTTGGCCAATTATATTACGACCCCGTCGTCTACTTTTGCTGAGGTTGAAACCAGCCTCATCAATGTAAATCAATTCATGAGGCTGTGCAGCTCCATCCATGTCCAAGAATTTCTGCAACAAAAAATGTATAGCATGGATGGCTGGCATTACTCAAAACACACAACTTCACATACAGAACCCCCCCCCACACACACCCACCTGTTAGATTTTGGTATATTTGGCCGAGCAGTCGTTTGGGTGGCTCGCCAATGTATTAGATTTCTCCAATACATAAAATAAGTAAGCTTGACCAGAGTTCTTGTGGGGAGAAGATTTTATTGAAGGTTTGTAGTGTAGCAGTCTTTCAGCATCGATGTTATCATGCCGCCCTTCAACAATCTTAACCCAACGTTCTGTGTTCTGAGACAGAACTTTATACAGGGAAGACAAAGGGCTTCAGACAAAGGGAAACTGTTAGGACCTCCCACAGGAGATCGTTCTTACACACCCCAAACGTTCCTGCCATCGATACTGATCCAATCAGCATAACAGTGACATTCAAATGCATAGATGCTAATCCAATCACTCATGGGCTCCAAGGGCCATTAAAGACAAATGGTGCTCATTTTACAAACAGGAACTGGCCTGGAAGATTTAAATACAAAATCTATCAATCCCTCCTTTGATCATTTTTGATCACAATATAGATATCATGTACACATGCTGTATACTTCCTTCTTAAAATTACAGTATAAGAGTTCATGGTGAAACTTTACATCCTCTTGAATGCTTGAATCCTCTAGAAGCTTTTTATTTTGGAGTTGTGATCTTTTGGAAATGGCAGATAGTGTTGTGTTTAGGGGTGCACCGATCCGATATTAGGATCGGATATCGGCCGCGATACTGACAAAAAAGCTGGATCGGGGATCGGAAAAATGAACAGATCCACAAGCCGATCCAGGTGTTTTTTTTCCGTCGCAGCAGAACCTACGTCATTCGTCAGCTTCACGTGTGTCGTATATTGGATACAACACGGAGCGAGCCAGAGAGTCCGGTGTGGAGGAGATATTTCACGCTTGCCATGCCAACTAGTCCGTCAGCTGTTTGCAATGTCTGCAAAGTAACTTAAATGTTTCGAGGGGAGGTGGTTTTACTGCAAAGTCAGGGTTTTTCCTGCATTGAACATTTTTTGATGGCCGCCAAAGCTTAATTTGATGAGTTACTGTGATTTACGAGTGATGTAGAACAGATGCTGCGCTTGTGACTGAGTGACAGAGAGAACGAGCTCCTCCCCCGCGCACACTCTCTGGGTCTTCAAAATAATCAGTGTTAGCTGTTAGCTCTCTCATATTTTACATATTAATCCAATTCCAAGACAAATTATATTCAGTTATGAAGTGTTTTCTGTGTTGACATCTTTCGCGATGTTCTAACAGGGGATTCGCACACAACGCGTCTGCTAATGTCCGATTCGCGACCTAATGACTCCTTTGAACCGAATCATTTTAACGACTGGTTAGAACAACTGATCTGTCCAACACTGAACTCATGAATCAGTTTATTAATTTACTCGGAACGCATCTGAAATGAGAACACAAGTGTGCTTACCCAATTAAGCAAGAGTGGTTAGTAAGAATTATTTTTAATTATCAACAGTATTTAATCTTATTTCTGTTGACAATGTGTAGTAAAATAAATAGGCCTAGCCTACAATCATTTAGACAGGAGTGAGGTGAAACCAGAACAAAGTTGTTATTAGCTAGCTGATCATTTTTATTAAATTGCATATGGCAGAAAATTAAGACTATTTGTTAATTTGTAATGCCTTTTTTGTAATATTGATATGATTATAAACTTAAACCATTATGTGTAGTGTAAAAAATGTTTGGTAACTGTCAGATTACTATTGTATGTTTGACCAATACACAGTTTTGTGTTTCCACTGCTACATTTTATTTATTTAAAGAAGTTTGATTACATTCTATTTTAGATTTGAATGCACAATTGTTTTTTTAAATAAATAAATAATAATTCAACACTTTACATACATCTGTTATTTTGTCTTAGTTGTGTTTAGTTAGTAAAGTCTGGTGCCTTTAGTCTCTTCAAGGAAGGTATAAGGTGGAAGATATACAGTTTATTATTAATTCAACAATAGTATCGGATCGGTATCGGGTATCGACAGATACACAAAGCCCAGGCATCGGTATCGGTATCGGGACTGAAAAAGTCGGATCGGTGCACCCCTAGTTGTGTTCAATGTATATTCATGAGTTTTCATCTGTAATTGCATGTTGACACTATTGCATGTTGACACAGAAACAAACATGCAATTAGGGTCCGTGAAATTCTTACGGGTAATGTTCTTTTGTGGTTGGAACAGTCCTTGCGAGTCATTTGTTGACCTAACAGGTTTCCGAACCATGAAGAATTATCTTCAGTCATCTGATGTAATTTTGTTTGTGCGATGTCCATGATGATTTGTAGCAAGGCAATCTTGATCATGTTGGTGGATGACTGAAGTTCCCGTAGGTGATTCTTTGCGTTGTGTATTTTTCTTCTGTGTTGGTTGTAGTCTCTGCAGTTGGTCTAGTTGTTTCCTGGAGGTTGGGTCTTCATATGCAGGTGTGTATCGGTGCGTATGGTTCTAGTTGTCCTTCAAGTGGTATCTGCACAGATTAAGAAAGGAAACAAAAGACAACAGAGCAGTATTTGTTCTAAAATACATTAAACATTAGGGTTGTCTCATCTGTTCAATCTGAGTCTGCTATTGTTGTTCCTTCTTTCCCCTATTGCTTAATTTCGACGACACCTAAAGAAACAGCGAGGTAAGGATGGACTAGTGTGGGAATGCCTATGAGGGAATCTTCACCCAAGGATTGGCCCCCGATGCCTGTTGCATTTGGTTCTTTCTTGGGCTCCTCACTGTTCCATGTGTCCACCCTATCCTATCCCTGTTGGTGGAGGAACAACTTTGCAGTGTGACACATGAGTAAGCAGGCTGAAAAGGAGCAAAATTATGCATAGCATTTCTTTTTGTATCTTGCAGCTTCTTCCTACACACTTTCTTACAATGTCCTGATTTTTCACAGTAGTTACATTTGCCTTCTTTCTTAGGCCATCTGTTTTCTGGATTCCTTGTGCTAAGTGTAGCTGCAGCTACTCTCACTTGTGCCTTAACATCAGCATCCCTTTCCCATGTAGCTAACCTTTCTAGGTTACTTCTGAGGGTTTTGTTAGACCAAGTTAGATCACGGAATGGCAATGCTTTTCTGTAATTGGCTAAAAGGCCATCTGACCAGACACGAACAAAAGCTCCCTGGTCATCTAGCACACATTCAGAATCATCAACTATCCCACTGTAAGTTACAGCTGACTGACAAAATCTTTCAGTGAATTCACTCACAGTTTCTTCTTTCCTTTGCACACAGTTAGTGATTCTGGACCAGTCTATTTTGGGTCCCATGATATTCTTTAGAATTTTCAAAACACCTTCTCTCAAATCGCCTCCACTGGCATGTTGTAGTTCAGAAGTAACAGCAGACTCAAAACTTTTGAATTCAGATTCAGTTAGAATCTGTGACATTAGCTGTGTGACTTCTGTTAACGACATGTCGTAGAGACGCATTTTGCATAACAATGTCCTTCTAAATTCAGAGAAATGTGTGCGTGCTGAGGGCAAGCTCTGGGATAATCTTTCTATATCTCTAGGTCCTAGCAATTTGGTAGTTTGAACTTGGACAACAGATTTAGCAGGAATACTTTCAATAACCTCAATTCCTGACCTTCTCCTAGCGCCACATACTTTGACGGACTCAACAGGCACATCAGAGACTGATTAAATGTCTACATCTGTTTCAAAGAAAGCTTGCAAGTCAGGATAAACTTTATCAGGCTGACTAGCTTCATTCACATCAGTTTTCTCTGCAGCTTTGTTACGGTTCAATTTCTTAGTCAAATATGTTACTCTAGCACAGAGCTCTTTGTTCTGTTTCTCTAGCTCTGAGATGTTTCTGAGACTGTTGTCTAGCTAGCGCTAAACCAAACTCTCTGTGACAACAAATAATGCCTTTCACATTGTTCTTGTGAATACATGCTCCAAGCACTTTTTTACATTCATCAACTGACCAAGTCTTGTCTGGATGGATCTCATATTTCTGAGTTAGTTTTTGTCTAACTTTCTCTGTGACAATTAAATCCATTTGCACTCCTAACAATGATTTGAATTCACTTTCTGACCACAAAGGAGTAGCAATTCCACCTTTTCAGTTGTGGGGATTAGTCTAGCACTTTTCCTAAACATTTTATGAATTTCTTTGTTACCACACACTCACAAACACTGACTTCTCTGATCAACAGACTTGTTAACTTTCCTTCACAAAAAAAAAACAGAGGACAACACAAATATTAGCCTGTATGCTAATCTTCCCTGCCTGAAAAACAGAGGCAAAAACAATTCTTCCCTGCTTGAACAGAGGCTTAAAACAGAGGACAACACAAAAATTAGCCTGTATGCTAATCTTCCCTGCCTGAAAAACAGAGGCAAAAACAATTCTTCCCTGCTTGAACAGAGGCTTAACTCATCTCTAAAACAAAAATTTTAGAGGATAACTTAGTTAACCAAACCCTACAGCTGTCTGTTAACTCTTCCCTGGCAGTGCAGAGGAAAACACAGAGATGGGACTCGAACCCACCACAATAGCTCCTACAATCTCTCTGATGAACGGACTCAATTGTTTCTTTAACAATTCCTACAGACTTCCAAAGAAAGGATCAATCCATATACAGTTTCTACAGTCTCTGGACGAACGGACTCAATGTGTTTCTTTAACAATTCCTACAGACATCAAAGTGAAAGGACTAAGCCTCAGATGGGACTCGAACCCACCAAAATAGCTCCTACAATCTCTCTGATGAACGGACTCAATTGTTTCTTTAACAATTCCTACAGACTTCCAAAGAAAGGATCAAACCTTATACAGTTCCCTTTCGAAAGGGAACTCGCGCTGCGTCAGCTTCGACGCTACGGGGAACGCCTCCAGCGTGACTGGTGCCTGAAATCACATTGAATCACGTCAATCCTATTGACCGGCGACAGCCTATGATGTCATCAAGGTGCGACCAGGAAGTATATAAGGGAGCCTTGCCAACATGACAGTATCTTTTCGTCTTCAGGGACTGTTTTTGCCTGTCTTCACGTGAAACGTCTACAAAGAGGATAGCAATGAAGTGTGCTGAGAAGCAACGCCACTTCTGCAGGTGTGTTTTGAATGTGTACCAGGTAGCTTTCGCTTTGGATACACACACACTTTGCTTTTACTGTCTGGGAGAAGAGCATGCACGAGAGGTTTGCGAACCTCTTGTGGAAAGTTTTGCGAGCGTTTTCCTCTGGAACGCTCTGCTCTCGTCTGGACCTCTTCTCGAGGGGAGAGGTTTTCAGCATCTGGGAACGACCCTGCTCGAGCTGAGGCTGAGCGGCGTCTAAAAATAAGCATGTGGTTCCTAGATGGATCTGGCTCGTCGCTTGGAGACAGACGTGGTTCTCGAGGACGATCAAGATCGCGAGAGGCGGACTTCAGAGGAGGAAAAATAGGATTTATGTGTCTCCTCCTCGTCTGCTGCTCTTCCACGCGAGCAGAGGATGGGTGAGTCAGTTTAAGATGCTGAAGCTTCTCAAACCATCCTGTCCCATGTACGGGGAGTTGCTGGAGGTCATGGAATGCGCGGCGGGTAGACTGCAGCTGCCTTGGCGGCGCGTAGGAGAGAGGCTGAGCGTCCAAACAGTCAGACGATCGGTTTCTCTCCGCCCATGACCTCCCAACTCCTGGGAGTCTTCCATTCCTTCCAGATCTCCGTCTGCAGATCTCGAGGGGATGGAAGAAACCATACTCGGCCCCGCATTTGTCGACATCATCTAGCGAAGTTTCGCTGATGTCGGGGGACTGCCTAGGCTGAGTATGTGTCGGTGCCGCCCGTGGACGAGATGTTATTTTTATCTCGCCTCTGGGCGGCCGGCGGCACTGAGAGCTCCCACCCTGCCAGTCTCTGATTGAGCAGGGCGTACATGTCAATGGGTCACGCTGCAGCGGCTTCGCACACCACAGCGGTGTTGCAGGCTTACTAGGCGGACCTGTTGAGGGACCTCGATCAGGGGGAGGGACCCCCTGAGGCGGTAGTCGAGTCGCGCCGGACCACGGTTTTTCTCTCTCCGGGCCACCGTACAGTATAGCGCCGATGGTGGCCACGGTGGCTACGGAGAGACATCTGTGGTTTAACCGTTTGGGCATCGGGGAGAAAAATAAGTCCTTTCTCCTGGATGCCCCGGTTTCGCCATCTGAACTTTTCGGCACCTCCGTGGAGGTGGTGATGGGAAAGTTCGGAGAGGTGGAGGCACGCTCGGCGGCATTCAGAACATGCATCCCGCTGAGGTCCGGGACCGCGCACAGGCAGTCGGGTGTCCCCGGCCCGTCCCAGTCTGAGGGCTGGAGACGGGAATAGCGAGCCAGCGTCGCCTCTCGAGCGCCCCCCGCGGAGGACTGGGGTGCAGGGGAGGCGGGACACCCGCAACAGGAAGAGGAAGGAAGCCGGGGCTGGTAACCGGAACCAGCGCAGGCAGCGGACTCCACCCCCCGAGGAGCGCGGAGATGAACGCTGCCTTTTTCCCTTCCTCTGGTTTTTCCCCCGGGCGCTTTACATCAGGCCGGTGGACCTCTGATGTGCAGAAAATGTGAGATTCTGCCGGCCCGCCTGGCTTGTTTTGTTGAGAGCGCCCCCCCTCAGGGTGGCGGGCGGATACTAGCCTATAGCTGGCTGGAAGCACCGCTGGGAGCGATTGGTGAGTCCCCTCGCTGAGGGTGAAACATTTTCAAAACTATGTTTTTCAGAACTCCTATACCTTCGCTCGCCTGAGAGGTTTTCTGGGGAAATTTGGATCGCCGCTGGATCTTCGCAGGGCCTGCAGCTCCCCGTGAGTAAGCTAAGAACGATCTTCTTTGCAACATTATGATGGTTGTGTGTGAATACTTCACTTTCTGCTAGAGAGTTTGCTGCCTCTCCGTGCTATGTTTCCCCATTATGTGGTAACTGTATTGCGCTCTCGCCTGAGGGCTTGTAGCGTAGGGGGCGAGCTGTGTTTTTCCTAGCGTAAAGTGAAAAGTAGCTTAAGACCGGGTACGCGCTAATGCACGAGCTGTAGTGAGATCTGCGCCCAGCTCTGCGGGGCTGTGGGAAAGGGTTTTTGGGGCCTCATTGTATATTGTTAGAGGTGATAATATTTCTCTCCCGGGCCCTGAGTAGATCTAGTGCGGACTAATGTCGCACCACTTGGCCTAGGCTTTGTCAAGGATGGGGGCGTTCCCTTCTAATGAAGTTGGTCGCCTCTAGCCTGTCCTTTATTGAGAACATGGCGTTGTTTATGCATCCTTGTTTCAGCCTCCTCTTGTTACAGAGTCGTCCGGCCAAGGCCCGCCCCCTTCTCTGCGTTCTGGGGTTACGTGTAATGCAGACGAGGTGTTGCAGGAGACAGCGACTTTGCCAGTGGTCGTGGGGTGGAATTAAGCGTCTTTCGCCGGTTTGCGACTAGACTTTATCTGCTGTTTCCGCCTTTCGGAGCTTGGTGGCCGCCATCTGCTGGCGGCCCCCGGCCTCCTCCCGGAGGATGGTTCGGCCGGCGGATTTCATATTTCAAAAATGTGATTTTTTCCCTTGCTTTATGTCTCTGCTTCACCTCCTTTAGGGCCCGGGTCGAGCTGAACATCGGATAATCCTTCTGTCTGTACGGTTCTGGTCGGATGCTCCCCTGAGGCCCGAGCATTGCCAATGGCTGACGCCCTCGCAATTATGTTGGCCGCTGCATGGAAAGTAGGCAGCCGCCCCTATGCAGGTGACGTAAGTTGTACTCCCCTCGCTTAGAGGGTCTTTGTTTAAGCACTTCCGCTGAGTACACTGCTGTTGGCAATGTGATTAGGTCCATGTTTGTAGGCGCTGCCCGAGAGACTGCGCCGTCCTGGGGGCCCTAGGACACGGCGAAGCAGTTGTACCTAGCTGCCTCTGGGATGGAGCCAGCCCCAGGTGTGGGCATAGGAGCCAGCTGGCCGTGAGTGGCCAGCTTGGGCGGTCTGGGCAGTTGGACTTCAAGACAGGTAGTAGGCGTTAACCGGCCTCCTTGCAGGAAAGTCCCGACACCATGGCCCACGAGTGGGCCTCGGAGGCTCTTCTCCACCGGTGTCGACGTCAGCAGTGACCCGTCATTGGCCCTGGGGATGAGTCCCCAGGTGTTAACTGGTTTTCCAGGCCTATCGTCAGCAGCAGACAGCTGCCGTCAGCCCAGGTAGCAGCAGCCAGCCTTCTTAAGAAGTCACGGCAGGATCCTTGGAATCTGCAGACCCCCTATTCGGGGGGGTGGGTCCTGCCAGGCCTCCCTGAGGGGTAGGCTCCCGGTCTGGGTTACCTTCGCTCAGGAGTTAGGCCCTGTCTGGCCTCCCTGAGAGCCTGCTGTGGTCAGCAGGTACCGCCTGGTCTCCCCCCGAGGGGGCACTATAGGCGTTAAGTCCCTCGACGGCTGGTACGAGCTGCTAAATAGGTGGTAGGCGCTACTGGGCCTCCCTATGGGCCTGCTGTGGGGTAGGCAGGCCCACTTGACCTCCTCTGCGGATGGCGTTCCTGGGCCCCAGTCACTGGATGGCTAGCACGAGTACTAGTAGGTAGTAGGCCTCTTTCGGCCTCCCTGAGTGACCTCCCTGGAGGCAAACTCCCGGTTCCCAGCCACTGTGGCGGTGAGCTTGAAGTGCTATGAGTAGCACCTTCTGCTATCAGGTGGTAGGCACGGTGGCCTCCCTGACGATGAGCTCGCGGTTCCCGGTCGCTGTGGTAATGAGCATGGAGCACTATGGATAAGCACGTTCTGCCGTTGGTTGGTAGGCACGGTGGCCTCCCTGACGACGAGCTCGCGGTTCCCGGTCGCCGTGGCAATGAGCATGGAATGCTACGAGTAGCATGTCCTGCTATCAGTTGGTAGGCAAGGTTGCCTCCCTGAGGGCGAGCTCCCGGCTTCCGGTCGACTGTGGCAATGAGCATGAAGTGCTATGAGTAGCTTGCTCCGCTATCAGGTTGGAGGCATTGTGGCCTCCCTGAGGGCAAGCTCCCGGTTCCCAGTCACTGTGGCAATGAGCGTGAAGTGCTACGAGTTGCACGTTTTTGCTTTCAGTTGGTAGGCACGGTTGCCTCCCTGAAAGAGAGCTCCCGATTCTCAGGCGCTGAGACGACTAGCGAAACGAAACGTTAGGCGTGGCGTGCTCTGCTATCAGATGGTAGGCACTGTTGCCTCCCTGAAAAAGAGCCCCGTTTCTCAGGCGCAAGAGTGAGTCGGTTAGCGAAGCACGACGGACGGCATGCTCTGCTACCAGGTGGAGGCATTGCGCCTCCCTGGAATCGTTCCCCGGTCCCCAGTTTCGGTAACGGATCGTAGCATGGGCTGCTATCAGGCAAAAGCTGCACGGGCTTCCCTGAGGGGATTCGCTTTGGAGTAGTAGGCCCACGGGGCCTCCTCTGAGGGCACGCTCTGGTCTCGTGGTTCCTGGCTAAGTAGACCAGTTACTGAGCAGAGGCCGGCTCCCCGGCTGCTGTGGTGTGCGTAAGTGCTATAAGTGGCACTTTCTGCTATCAGGTGGTAGGCATGGTACCTCCCTGAAAGCGAGCTCCCGGTCCCCAGCCGCTGTGGTGAGCTTGAAGTGCTATGAGTAGCGCATTCAGCTTGGCTATGAGTGCCCGATGTTTTGCAGTTGGTAGGCCCGCTTGGCCTCCCTGATTAAGCGAGTCCCTGGTCTTCCCAGCTACCTCGAGGGCTAGCACGACTGCGATCAGGTATCAGGCCCGTTTGGCCTTCCTGAGGACGAGCGCTGCTTTGGATGCGCGAGCGGTCTATCAGGTTACCAGGTGGAGGCCTCTCTCGGCCTCCCTGGGGGACGAGTTCCCTAGGCGGGAACACACAACTGGCTTTATGCTGACAGCTAGTGGCTACCCGCTATCAGGCGCCGGTCTCTGGCCGTTTGCGAGACCTGAAGGCGGTGTTCTTACCCTAGCACGACGAGGTGTCACTGCGGCTATGTGGTCCCGACAGGACGGGACCTTCATAGTGTGCCTACGGCATGGTTGCCTACCGGGCAGGCTTATGAGCTCCTCTCAAGCGAGGGTCTGTTGTGAGCTTACAGCCTCCTGGGGCTGATCTATTGGTGGTAGGTCCCGAGGGGCCCCTCCCGATATATTCAGCCTATAAGGCCTTTGGCCTCCTAAGCACGTTTTTAAAGTAAGTGCTTGGTAGATCCGAGGATCGAGCAGCTTGACTCCCCTCGCTAGCAAGGGTTTGAAAGCACTTCGCTGAGCGCTGCTCTCCGGGATAACCCGTCTCTGAGGTCCGGCTAGTCGGTGACGCTGCCCTTTCTTGCAGCACCCTAGCGGGATGTCTCTTCGGAGGCGAGTACCAGAGGCTCTGTATTGTACAGACAGGGTTGACCGTATTACGTGTCCCATACTAGACTGGGTCACCTGGTCAGGTCTCCCTGGTGGCATTCGGTGATAATCTCCCGAATAGTGACTGGCATAGGGTCCCTCGTAGTTCCCTTGCCACGCTCCCTTAAAGGAACCCCTTCTAAGTCGAATGGGTTGGTTCCAGGCCTTCGAGCAAGGCCTGGGAAGGACCTCATGTGTGTGAAGGTTTCCTTCTCAGGCGATAGCTTGGGCTATGACCGTAGGGAGCGCTGTCACTGACAGCCTAATGTGACCAGAAGGGGAGTGGTTCAGGCATTTCAGCAGAATTTGCTTGTCTTGACAGTTGTCACTGCCATTGGGCATGCACTCCCGTCGGCATGGCGGCGTGGGTATATCGTTCCCCGTAGCGTCGAAGCTGACGCAGCGCGAGTTCCCTTTCGAAAGGGAACGTCTCAGGTTACGAATGTAACCATTGTTCCCTGAGAACAGGGAACGAGACGCTGCGTCGCTGTGCCATGCCGCAGGGCCTGCCTGCCGAAAAACAGTCCCTTCAGACGAGTAGATACTGTCATGTTGGCAAGGCTCCCTTATATACTTCCTGGTCGCACCTTGATGACATCATAGGCTGTCGCCGGTCAATAGGATTGACGTGATTCAATGTGATTTCAGGCACCAGTCACGCTGGAGGCGTTCCCCGTAGCGTCGAAGCTGACGCAGCGTCTCGTTCCCTGTTCTCAGGGAACAATGGTTACATTCGTAACCTGAGACGTTTCTACAGTCTCTGGACGAACGGACTCAAAGTTTTTCTTTAACAATTCCTACAGACATCAAAGTGAAAGGACTAAGCCTCATACAGTTTCTACAGTCTCTGGACGAATGGACTCAATGTGTTTCTTTAACAATTCCTACAGACATCAAAGTGAAAGGGCTAAGCCTCTGCTTCTACAATCTCTCTGATGAACGGACTCAATTGTTTCTTTAACAATTCCTACAGACTTCCAGAGAAAGGACTAAACTTATTTCAATAGCTCCTTCAATCACATGAGAACGGACTCAACCGCTTCTTAAATGATTCTTACTGAGATGGGACTCGAACCCACCACAATAGCTCCTCAGAACTAAATCATTTAATGGGTTCCTACAGACTCATGAAAAAGGCCCAAGCTTAAAATTCTCAACAATACACAGTATTGTGACTACAATACAAATCTTTACTGGTCTACTTATTTATTCTTGTCAGAAGTTGTTCTTTTAGAGAGCTGATAAGTTTCACTCACCAAATTAGGATATTTGAGAAAGATTCAGTCTGGAAATCTTTGTTCAGCTGGAAGTTTCACTCTGGATTCCACAAGATGCAGTCTGGAAAGCAGATCTTTGTGCTTGAAGTTTCAATCTGGATTCAGTTTCTTGTTGCAGCTGGTGAGTTCTCTTCTTGTCAGTCTCTCCTGGCTGGCTCGCCAAATTGTTAGATTTTGGTATATTTGGCCGAGCAGTCGTTTGGGTGGCTCGCCAATGTATTAGATTTCTCCAATACATAAAATAAGTAAGCTTGACCAGAGTTCTTGTGGGGAGAAGATTTTATTGAAGGTTTGTAGTGTAGCAGTCTTTCAGCATCGATGTTATCATGCCGCCCTTCAACAATCTTAACCCAACGTTCTGTGTTCTGAGACAGAACTTTATACAGGGAAGACAAAGGGCTTCAGACAAAGGGAAACTGTTAGGACCTCCCACAGGAGATCGTTCTTACACACCCCAAACGTTCCTGCCATCGATACTGATCCAATCAGCATAACAGTGACATTCAAATGCATAGATGCTAATCCAATCACTCGTGGGCTCCAAGGGCCATTAAAGACAAATGGTGCTCATTTTACAAACAGGAACTGGCCTGGAAGATTTAAATACAAAATCTATCACACCCCAACACACAAACACACAGGTACCCGTGTCCCTCTCTGCATGTATCTATGTGGTACTGATACAATGGTACATATTCAGCTATTACTGTACTGGATTACATAAATACGGTATTGTAAATGTAAAGGACTGCAACACTTACCTGTACATATTCTTGTCGAAGTCTTTTGACCCTGATACAGTTCCTCTCAAATGGGACCTTGTACAATTGCTTCAATGTGATTTTGTGCTTTACCAAGACACGCCTGATCGTGGTAATGCCTGTTCGATTGATGTTAATGAATACTTGCCTATCTGCAAGTATTTGTTCCTGTAGCTGGTGGAGACGGATTGCATTGTTTGCTCTGACCATTTCCACAATGGCAAGTTCCTGCTCTTGGGTGAACAGGCGTTGCCGACCACCCCCAGAAGGTCTTCTAGTCCTTCTGTAGAAAAATGCAACCACAAATTGTTATTGGTTTGGTTCTTTACAGTACTGTATACTGTACACAGTACTGTAAAATCTCAATGGTACAGTGCTATGTACTGTACTGTATGTTCCGCAAATCTACCATTTTTTGTTACAAAAGGAGCACTAGCCAACTTGCAATACAGTAATGTGATACGGTACAGTACTGTAAATACTGTAGATACAGTCTGGAGTGGAGAGTTGAAGACATACCTGCTTTCCAGTCTGAATGTCCTTATGATGGATGCAACTGTGAACCGGCTTAGATGTGGGTGGACTCTCTACCCAGCTTCCCTCATTGTCAGGCCATGATTTATCACATGATCCACCAACGTTGCTCTAATATCGTCTGAAATATTATTCCTTGCATAGCCTCTTCGACCATGTCCTACTCCTCTCTCTCTTCCTCTACCTCTTGCTCTCCCTGCCTCCATGCTTGCAAAGTTCTCAAAATGGCTCAACTGAGGCCTATTTGTGGTTGGCTGATTGGTGATCAGTTTTGTAAGTAAGTGTTTTCAATCACCCAATGTGATTTTTGTATTTTGAATAGATGTGTTTTCCCAATGGTACCCATGAGATTTAATTTATGAACAAAGTGTCTTATGTAAGAAATAGTGTGTAGTGTGCAGGAGCAAGTGTGTTGCAGAATTGCAACCGAAGTGCAGAGCAGCACTTTTGTTTAAGGTATGGTTACACTGTGTTTAAGGTATAGTAGGGGAGAACCGGGGCGAAAGTAACACGGGACGAAAGTAACAACGCAATTTTCTCCGAGCCCTGAATACATTTGCATTTCAAGCTATGACAGCACGTTCAGCACACAACCCTTGACGGATCTGCCAAATATCATGTGATTCCGCCATCGTTTCCCGCGGTTAGGTCCGAAATGCAGTTTTCAAGTACGGCAAGAAAATTAATGAAGCGGTACTTTTTTTCTAATTACAAGTTGTGTTTCTTGTTTCATGTGTCACAGTAATGATCAATCTACGGGTTATTTAGTGCTGTTACACACCCTGAAGGTTTGTCTTTTCAGAGTTTTTCAATATAAAAGTAAATCGTGTTTAAATGTCAGGACTTCCTGTCGGGACGAAAGTAACACTTGTCACTTTTGTCCCGCTATTATATACTGAATATATAATGCATATTATGCAAATTTTATTTAATTAAATTTTTATATTATTCATACTGTTGAAGAAAAAACATATCAAATAGATTGACATTGCAAATAAAAAATATTCTAAACAATTCAAGTTTGTACTGTCATATTACATTTGAAACATTTGATGAACTTTAACATATAAAATGAAAATGTAATTTAATATTTTTTTTTGCAAAGATAAAGGACAAAATATGTTTGCAGTTACATATTAACAAGGTCATAGTCAGGTATGTTTAATAAAAGCAAGAGTAGCACCAAAAAATCTAGCTTGTATTGTGTTACTTTTGACCCACCTGTGTGTTACTTTCGTCCCACCTGATGGGGTCAAAAGTAACAATGTGCAGCTTATGTTCAAAGTGAAATTATACTGTAGTCGTTCTACATTTGTACAAAATACCACCTGCTATTGATAGACCACACTTGTGAGTTATTGGCCACAGCAAAAATATATCTCGGTCTAAAACATTATCTTTTAAAATTACGATTTTCTGAAAAATGGTACTCTCGTCCCTGCTCTCCCCTAACAAAAGCTTCGAGTTTTGTAACTTTGGTCTATGCTTGTGTCTATAGTATTCAAGCAATAGGCAAAAACTGTAAAACAAATCTGGAGTCTGTTGTAAAACATTACTACAAACAATCAACCCAATGAATAAAGAAAAGAAAATAATACAAATAAAAAAACAGTAACGTTAGTATGAAGGTATTTTTGGTGCAAAACAACTGAACACGCGTGCGAGTGGAATTTGTATCTGTAGAGCATATCCACATATGTGTATCAATACATTTGAAGTCACAGAGAAAAATATTTTAGGAGTTGTAAACTTGTAGATTTTTTTTCTCACCTACAAACACAACACAACAGTTACACCTTCACACATTCTTCACTGCAGGTGCACAAATCCTATTCTACGAATCACACATGAAAAAACTCATACGCTCACATAATGCACCTGCAGTGAAGAATGTGTGAAGGTGTAACTGTTGTGTTGTGTTTGTAGGTGAGAAAAAAAATCTACAAGTTTACAACTCCTAAAATATTTTTCTCTGTGACTTCAAATGTATTGACACACATATGTGGATATGCTCTACAGATACAAATTCCACTCGCACGCGTGTTCAGTTGTTTTGCACCAAAAATACCTTCATACGTTAGCCACTATGGTTACTATGTAAAGCCACCTACCGCCACACTCCACAAATCACGTCTCCACTGGAATCACAGCACAGAGATCACACTGGACATTTTATAGCATGTATTTTTAAAAGCAGTTTATATCAAACGTTTCGACTTGCAAGGAGGATAGAATACTTTTAAAACAAGAAAAACAGGTCGCTGACAAAGGTAAAGTTACCACAGCTCTTGCAGTTGGAGCGCTTAAACGTTGGCATAGCAACGAGGTGCTTGTTTTCGCTGCAGAGCGGATGCGCTCCTTAACGTGAATGGGTCATAGAAATACATACATAGAAGCCTCGTTGGCGGATGTTTCTATGGGACGCGTGCAGGTATGACATCACTTCATTGCAGATAATTGTGCTAAACACAATACAAAAAGACGAAGGCATCAACCAACACAACATTAAAAAGTTACCATAATAAAAGTAAAAATATAAAAAATTACTATAGTAAAAACCTGTAATTTTGACTTAATACATATAAAAACAAACCAACATATTCTCACCTGTGAAATGTTATCCCAATTTCTTCTGTTTCACAACCAGATGCTGCCCAATGTTGTGACATCATTGATTCTTACTGTGAGTGATGACAAGCTGACAATTCCAAGATGGTTCCTATGTTAGGGATGGATGGTGAGATGATTCTTCCCAGTGCAGTGAGTAAAACATTTTGAATCCGTTCACCAAAAAGATTAATTTACTGATTCATATTTTGGGCCTTTAGAAGCCAGTAGATGGCGACATGCTATGGTATTTTTGTGTTATAACCATAGACTGTAAAAAAAATAGGTTATAACGCATCATTTACAGTTTTTTACAGATGCTAGGACACATTTCTGTTTTGCAAAACTCTTCACACAGTGAGCACATCAGAAGTCTACGTGGGCTAAACTGAGGATCAATTATCATTACCATATTCAATGACTACATTTCAAAAATTTCATGAATTCTTTTCTCACTCAGACACAACAACTGCCAAAACTCTGTACAGGCCAATTTGCACATGCTTACATGCTGTTTTCAAAACTGTTAAACTTATGTTCAAAACAATAACATAATACAAAACTGAATAAGACAGCAATTTGCTACATTCCTACAGTAATATTTGAATGAAATACATTTTAAATCTTAAAATTAAATGCTATAAAAACAATTGGACCAGCCACAGCTGATTCTCATTGTAGATGGTGGATGGTGTGTATACAAATTCTTGTATTTTGGAATTACTTTAATAAAAATAAATAAACGACATAAAAAATTGACGAATTCTGCATCATGTCTGATTCATTGCAGTAACATATATCGCAGTGAATTATAAACCGAGATAAGTCCTTGTTTTACCCAAGAAAACATTGTATAATGCTACATGTTGTTAGTGTTTTTTATATCATTGTAATTGTGTCATAAGTAATTTTTTACCCCCCTCACTCCTTGTGAGCAAGATTGACTCAAATGAAGAACTGAACGGACGGATTCGCAGAGTCTCGTTTGGTGCGGCTCAGAGATAGCCTAGAAATCTAGATGCACCGTAGCGGCAGCAAATCTAATTTGCAGCCAGGGTAGTTTAGCAACTCTCCGTTGGCTTGCGAGCTGGAAAAACTAAACTCTGGTCAGGCCAATCACATCGTGTATAGAGTCGGTGGGCGGGCTTAACATAATGACGGCAGAGTTGCCGCAGTTCCGCGTGCTACTTGTAAACAAAGAAGCTGGCAAACAGCGGTCTTTCGAATCGGCTTTGGCCGCGACTCTGGAAGACTTGGAGTTAAGCTTGTCTTTGAGAAAAGAACAAAGAACGGCACTGAAGTCATTCTTAAGAAAGGAAGATGTGTTCGGAGTTTTGTCGACCGGATACGATGAAAGTTTAATCTATCAACTAGCTCCGCTTCACCTTCTTCGTTGCTCTGGTTGGTTGTAGCGCTATCCTATTGCGTGCAGAGGGAATTTGAAAGACACATTTTTATCCCGCCCCTTGGATTGAGCCCTGCCAATGGTGAGTTCCCAGACCCAACATCTTGATGTGGGTCTGGCTTGTCAGGCTATAGCTCAGAGACTCTTTAAGACTGGACCTATTTGTTAAAAGGATAGTTTGCCCAAAAATTAAAATTAGCCCATGATTTACTCACCCTCAAGTCATCCTAGGTGTAGGCCTATATGGCATTCTTCCGCAAAACGATGCGTTTGTGTAAGAAAAATATCCATATTTAAAACTTTACAAACTGTAATCTCTAACTACGCTTGAACGCCAGTCTCTCGTGAACGTGCATACAACAGTTAGCAGAAGTTAGAGATTACAGTTTGCAAAGTTTTAAATATGGATATTTTTTTCACACAAACGCATGGCTTCGCTTCAGAAGGCCCTTTATTAATCCCCCAGAGCCATGTGGAGCACTTTTATGATGGATAGATGCACTTTTATGGACTTCAAAAAAGAAACAACCATTCACTGCCATTTTAAAGCTTGGAAGCAAACATTTTTTTTTGTATATAACTCTGATTGTATTTGCCTGAAAGAAGAATGTCATTTACACCTAGGATGACTTGAGGGTGAGTAAATCAGGGGCTAATTTTTTTTTTATGAAATGAAATTTCTCTGTTGACGTATGCAGGACTTCTCCAGTGATTAAGAGATGGTCAATCGAATCATAGAACAAAGGACCTGTTCAAAGAAAACGAGTGCAAATTCCAATGCGATGATTTAGTTTTAATGGTGGAAGAGAGCATGGTAAGATATAAGTAGCTAATGTACTATTTAATAATATGTTTCTCGATATAAATGTGAAACAACTGACAGGAATATCATTTGAAAATGTGAATTGAGAATATATTACATGATTCATATGATTCATAATTAAATGTGACAAGAAACATTTTGCGCTTTCGACATTACATACAAATAATTACTTAAAAATGAAAACAAATTAAAAATAAAAATAAAACTTTTGAGTTGACCTAGGGAGAGCAGCCCCAAAATGTATCTATTTTACAAGATGGTGAAATTTGTTGTGTACATTTGCGAGTGATTCTAGCACAGTCATAGCCTGGGCATTCAAGAAAAGTGAGTGAGTTTGGCCTGTTTCTGGTGTACAGTTGTTTTGACTTTGGCACGTGAGTTATGGGCCAAGATCAGACCATAATTCCATGCAGCACCTGGGCTGAATCCAGGATGAATCCTGACAGGAGGATTCAGTCACAATAGCTTTACTCAATAGAGACAATGCTGAATACACAATAGAGGAAACAAAAGCAATCATGACCACATCACATGAAAAGAATGAACAAATCAATGAATAAAAGACGTTTTGGGCGACATCTGTAGCATGTTTTAGCACTGGCGCAATTTTATTCTGCACTATTTTTTTTTAACAGTCACTGCCATTTCAACAGCATTTCTTGTCTTTCTCACAACCATACTTCAAACATACAGGTCAGGCCATTGCATTGACTTTAAAGGGGAATTGCTAGATATGATGAGTCTTTCTCATTAAGCTCATTTGATGAGTCTGTGTATTTTGTATGTGATGTCTTCTGTTACAGCGACATACACATTGATATACCAAGGTGTGAATGACCATATTGCTGTTTCTGGGAACCTTGTCAGGGAGAGAATTTCCAACAAGCTGCATACATAATAGATCACCTGCTTCTTTGAAACAATGTGAGCAAATTGCCATGCAACCTTAGCTTATTTAAACCGGACATCGCAGACAATTCTTTGATGCCAACATATTCATTCAATGGATCAGCATTAACAAAATAAAACAACAACAACAACTAAATGTAACTAATAATGATAAAAGGAAAAGAAAATATCCAAAAAGATAACATTAAAGGTTACAACCAGACTCATTTCTTTCATTTTGAAGCATCTATTAAAATCTTTTTAGGATTTAGGGATATTACACTTTCTTTTATTTGACAAGTAAATAGTATTCTTTAATAATCCTATAGCAATGCTTATCTTTTGATATGATTTGAAATGATACATGGAATAATGCTAAAATATCAAAACATTTTTATTATTAATAAAAAAGGTAAATATATAAATGTAACATGTTTATTATTTTAAATAGATTTATTAAAGCTGACATATTTGTAAGCCAACCGGTAATAAATAGTGTCAAGAGCTGTCCAATCCAGCCCTTTCATTCAAATCAAAATGTAAACAAAGAAGTCTTCAGTAATACACTGAATAAGCCACATTTCTAATTTTGCATGTGTTCGCTGTTAGAGCAAGATACATTTCATAAGAATACACTTCATCAGTTTGACGTCAAGCAATTCCTCAGAACGAAATAGCCACCAAGTCCACTTTCTGCGTAGTGCAAATAATAACATTTAACAAACCTTTTCTACCACTGAGCTTGATCACTTCAAGCCACTTTAAACCGAAGTCTCCACACAACAGGAGCCTCTGCGAACATAGTACCTCCTCACCTCAGAGGAGTCCCCACAGCCCTCAGGCCGATGTACAATGAGGACTGGGAAGAAGCGAGCGTCTTGGTAATTCGGAGGGCTGTCATTAAGGGCAAGCTGACTGGTGTAAGATCTGCAGCACTGCTCATCAGGACAACAGCGCTCTGTAAGTGTACTACTGCGGCTTCTCCACAGTCCCATAGTGCGCCTGGAGCCATACATGCGGCACAACGAGAAGTGTGAGGTGTCCAGGGACAAACGGGAGTGGAAGGTGTGGCGAGAGAAGATGGAGGAACAGCTAGAGCTGATCGTTTGCCGTCTTTGGCCACCTTCGTGTTGGTCGCAGTGCTCACAGTTCTGCACCAACGTCCCGTAGCTCTGAGCTGAGCAGCTGTCCAACAGCAAGCGGTTGGAAGAAATGCTGTCTCTGTGGTTTGACCCCGAAGCCCCCAGGTTCATCAGCATGGCTTCCGAGTAGCTGGGTATAAGCTGGCGATTTGAACGAATGTGCCATTCCAACTCTGTGCTGTCCACCGTTTCTGCTCTCGGAAGGCCATAGCGAGTGTTCCTCACGGTATCGTCCGCATCTGGAGACGGGCTATTGTTGCTATACTCTAGTCCAAAGAGTTTCTCGACTTGGTAGTGCACAAACGCCGTCCGGTACTCGATCAGCACTCTCAGTGGCCAGGAGAGCATGAGGAGAGCCGCCATCCAGAAGGTGACCCGTGAGGTGTACCACGGCAGTTGGTCGGGATCCACATAAGCGATGAGGTGCTCTTTAAAGTCGATGTTCTTCAGCAGCATGCCTTCGCGGGCTTCCATGTAGTCGTCCAATCCCTCGATTTCCGAGAAGAACCTGGCTCGCTGGTTGAGGTATGCATTTTCAGGTCCCGCTCCTGCGAAGCTGAAGCACTTGGAGAAATGCAATCGTGTCGCTGCGTGACCCTCCAGTCCACGCAAGTTTCGCGAGACGTCTCTCATTCCGCAGTGGCTGTAGTCGAATTCCCCCTCTGCCAGGTGTGTGTTAACACGCTCGTGATAAACTTGTGTGGTCGTGTAGGCGTCTCCATTCCTGTAGCGCGTTACTTGTCGAGTCCTACGTACAAAATGGTAACTGATGGCTTTCCACCAGACGCACGGTCGGGCTTGACGCATACGCAGAACCCTTTCGTACACGCTTTCAATGTTGGCCTTGCACTGCAACTCGCTGCGGGCCCGACAGTGCCAGCACTCCATAAGGTAAACGGCGTAGAGCATGAGTAGGAAGGCCAAGGGGATGTACACATAACCGTCAGAGCAAGGGCTGTCGTGGTATATCATGGAGCGACCTCCTCTAAGAGAGTTCATTGAGGCTGTGAGGGAAGTACTGGAGGAATCGAAGCTCAGTTTGGTGACCTGGGTGAGCTGACACCAGGCCACGGCACCCAGGCAGCTATACATGAGCAGGGAAAGGAGAAGGCAACGCCAGTGCGTCTCACGGCACATAGAGGCACTCAGGGACTGCTTTATTGGCCATTGCTACAAGGAATAATGAGAAAGACAAAGAGTAATCACCATATTGTAAGGCACACAGACTTGCTGTGAATGCTGTGAACAAGAAAAAAAGAGGTAATGAATAAACAAACAACTAGAAATTTAGTGTCACTTATATGAAACAAATTATGTAGTTTGTAGACATGTGCCGGTACACGGTAATACAATATCATCATACTTAAAGACATGGCTATTTATTTTTAAACCTAAACATTTTTACATTTTAATCTGGACTACAACATGCCCTAGATATTGATTGAATTATTTTTGTTCGGTAACACTTTACTATAAGACTCAATTAGTTAACATTAGTTAATTAATCAGTTAACAAACTGACAATGAAAAAAATATTAAACCTGTTATAGTTTGACAACACTTTTTTTGCAACTTATTTCAATATTGTGATTATATCATATACTGTGATAAAAGCTTGAAAATTTGATACCGTCACATCTAATTGTATGAAAGGATCTATTTTGCTCACACCAGTGATGTAATTAAAACTAAAACTATTAAAGGTGCAGTAAGCGATTTCTGAGAAACGCTGTTGATATTTGAAAACACCGAAACAAACACTCCCCTAACCAAAAGGAACACACCCCATCTTGATAGCTCTGCCCCAAATTTCACAAACTATTGAACACAGGCACTTTCCCCCTAATGAGTGTATACACCCCTTACTTCTGATTGGCTACAAGTGTGTTTTGGTGCTTAGTCCGATCCAATTCCAACGGCATTTCTCAGAAATCGCTTACTGCACATTTAAAACGTTAGGTTACTTGTGTAACCCAGTTCTTTTAGAACAGAGCGAGGTATCTCACTAATGGAAATGCCTCAGGCATCATAGACTATGGAAGCACCAATTACACCACATCTTTCCAAAGGATGGACCTCCCTATATATACAGCTGTGATCCCCAAAACGGCATTCTAAGCACGCTCTTCCCCCCTGTTATACGAGTAGGGAAGCTTGGTGATATACCTCACTCTGTTTTCAGAGAACCAGTGTTACGCAAGTAACCTAACGTTCTCTTTCAACCAATCGCTCGGTATCTCATTATGGAAATTATATAGCCAACTCCCGTAACACATGCTTTCCGAAGTCGCCGAACAGACCTGGCAAGAAAGAAAGACAACCTTTCAATTTTCTAAAGAGCCAACTTTAAGAACTGCATGAGCTATAGTAGGTGCAGTGACATAAAGACGGTAAATATGATACGTTTATGAGGGGAAGCCCAGAAGAGTGCAATTTTTTGCTCCTCCTCCGAAGAAAAAGGAGGTGGGTAAAAGGCACGCAACTCCAAAGCAGAGCAGTTATAAGCTGAATCACTGACTTAAGGAACAAAAGTCAGGTTAGGCAGCAGAGTAACCTTGCTGTCATCCGATCTAAAATTCAGACATTCTTGATGAACTGACGAGGCATGTAATTCACCCACTCATTTAGCTGAGACTAAAGCAAGTAGTAAGACCGTTTTCAGAGATAGGAGCTTAATATGAACAATCTCCAGAGGTTCAAACGTGGCACGAGTTAAAGCATTCAGAACCATGGACACGTTGCTCCGACACTGGTCCTAAACACATCACTCCCTTCATGAATGGCATATAAGAGGATGCTGTCCCACCAAAACTCCTTCAAAGCCAATGTGGCAAGCCGAAACCACAGCCAGGTAAACTTTAATAGTAGAAAATGCCCTCCCATTTTTAATTAAGCTTTGCAAATGCAAAGTATATCACTCACAGCGCATTGAAAAGGAATAACTCCTTTACAAGTTTTTTTTATTTGCTTTGAACCCAGGGGTACACTTGAAAACTTGCGCTTGTACCCATCAGACTACCTTCTTTTGGTGGAAGAGGTTTCTGCACTCAAACTTGTGTTATTGCTGTCAGCAGTCCACGGAACACGTGTTGAGGGGAAGCTGAACTGGTCTGAACACAATTTAAAGCCATTTTTTGGTGGAGTCGGGAGAGGACATCAGAGAAAACCCTATGTGCTGTCTGTCCCTCCCATGCAGAAATTACGTCCTAGGTAAGACTGCTTTCCCCATGGTTTAGCATTCGAAGCAGCCACCTGCTCTGCACTCTGGGGTTTTGCAGTCCTGGACGCATTCAAAAACCTCCTGTTCTACGTTGGAGGAATAGGATGTGGGGGGAACAGGAGCACGCGGTGCTCTCTTACGCAGCAGTGAGATGTCAAATGCCTCGCCTTCCTTCCTTCGTCTCATCGCTGCAACAGCCAGGCCGAACAACCCACTTGAATCCACGGAAGGGTTGAGAATGAGTGTCCATGAAGAGTTCAATTTTCCCAGGGAAATGGCAGATGAGAGAGTGGTCCACCTGTTTGGATGCAGGTGGTGAGCCACTGACTGTTTGACCGTGGGAGAGTTAGAGAGCCCAAGCTCCTCCATCTCACTCACATTGAGCGACGAGTAGCCCTTGACGAGTATGCGATGAGAGAAGTGTTTATCCCACGATCGCTTCATCTCTACTACTTACGCTGGCAAAGCAGGAAGCAGTTGTTTCGCCGGGGGAAGGCGAGAAGGGAGCCTTTTCTCTTTGTACATATCCTGTTTAACTCTTGGATTCCCAAGAGTTACAGGTCAAGCGATGCCAAGCTAAGTTGCCGCACGCTTACAAACCTCCATTAGGTCACAATCCACCACTGCCAGTGCTAAGTCATCACTTTGCACGCTCAAGGGCCTGGACGTTTGGGCTGCAGACAGGATAGCATCATCCTCGTCATCATCTGGCTCATACCGGAGGAGGCGAGCTAACATATCCTCATCCTCCTCCTCATCTCCTTCTGCGAGCAGCTTCTGGTCGAAAAGTGGTGTAAACTCAGGGGACCCCCGAATCCATAATATACCCCCACGAAGAAAGATCCTGTGGGGGAGAGGGTTGGGCCCCCTTAGCCGAAGGAGAGATAGTAGAGAGACACGGAGAGACACTTCTTCCTGGCCGGCATTATACAACAATGCACGGCCTGAGTATGCTTGACACCCATGCATGCAATACACATCGGATGCGGATCCCTGCCCAGTTCATGAATCCACATGCCGCCGGACATGAGCACAGAGGGCCATCTTTCCCTTTCTCAGCAGCGACCTTGGACACCGACATGGTGAGTCAAACTTTCACACAAAAAGTGCTCAAAATTCACAGATTTTTCAGATTTTTTGTTTTAACAAGAAATGGAAGCTTCAGCTTAAGTTCTGCCAGGAAGACTTAATCACTTCGTCACTTATTTATTTAATCTCTATCCAATCACGTCTTCATATTTTCTGTATAAAGGTCGTACTTACACATGTTTGAGTTCGCAGATGCCGATGCGACAACACGCGTATGCCGATGCGACAAATCAGTTGACGATCCGGGCGTTTCGTAGCGGTCGATCGTTGGTTCTATGATAACTAATAATGTTCATACAGTAGCGTTCTAAGTCCACGTCAGCCTATCATTCTGTTCAATGGGTTACCGCAGTAACAGACGCGAGTGCTTCACTAACAAAAGCAAGTCTCACGTCAGACTCAGATCAATCGCTTTCATGGAGGACTATCTGGGCATGTTATCAAAGACACGGCTGCGGTTTTCATCACCATTCTGGCGACATCACTACATCAGCATTTATCACAGTGATATGCATATGGTTATGCATTCCGATGGCGATTGGGTGTAGTATCTTACTCTTTTCAACTTTGTCGCAAGTATGTCTGTATAGAGCACACACATGCATCGTGTGAGTCGCGCACAGGTGTTTGCCGGTCTGCTTGTGCAACGTGATCGCTCGTTGTGACTCGCTTGTGTCCATAGTGCTCGTAAATGATTCGCATGACACCGGTTACCGTTATAGATAGTATTTTGTTAGAAAAACTGAAACAGAACAGATATGCACAGCATATTTATACTCTTATCATTCTCCCTACGAATGCAAGGAAACAACACGGGTTTTAAAGCAACATGCACCTTTTTAATCGGGGCTTCATGTTGAACTGAAGTTAAGCTGAAATCGCGATTGGTTCAGTGTTATCAGATCGCTGAAATTCAATAAAAAAACAAAAACAAAAAAAAACCAAAAAAAAACAAATGCTGAGCAAATTAGCATATTTAGGTACAGGACCGACATCAGTGCTTTCTGTTCTTATTCAATGGCGTTAGATTCATCTTCCAAGCGCTGTGAGTTCGTCACATATGCAATTTAACTGACATAACAGTTTCAAGCTTAGAAGTGTTTGGCCTGCATCCAGCAGAGTACATATTTGCTCAAACATATGGGGCGCCAAGTGTTGGAATGGCTTCCTTTCGTGATTCGATATGGCCTCCTTCCCTATGAGGAAGAACTGCAGCGTTCTGTGCTCACATTAAGGTGCTTCGCTTATTGTATTATAAAAATGCGCAACATATTATTAAATTGGTTAATCAAAACAAACACGTCAAATATATATTAGTAATTGTGTGCATTTGTCTTCGCTTTACTCCAGTTAATTTGACTCTTAGTTTTTTATTCAGCTACTGATATCTGGATACCTCTTATATTTCGAGAAACTTAGATTGTAGCGTTACGTCTTACTTAATCCTTCCGGCTAGGACGCCATGGCTACATTATGATAAAACAAATGTGTATCTTGCTTGTACTCTCAGCACCATATGTCGTGTAAGGTTTGCATACAAAACAAGGTTTGACTTGACATTCTATAGCAGCACTAAATTGATTCAGTACTCAATCTGACCTGTTTACATAAAGATTGCATCGTACAGCATCTACATCACAATTATTGATTTGAAAACAATTATTCAAATCTTTTATGAATACAGTGAGCAGAGTGCACTCCCTTTATAAACGCATGAAACTGTCAAATGCTTCAGTTCAGAAACTCATTGGAACTGCTGTGGTCAATCTGACTACACCGAATCATGAATCTATTGCATGTTCTACTATTCGTTGGTAGAGCGTATGCGCTGGAAGGCAGAGTTGGCAGTGATAAGCTCTGGGCCATTCAATCCTGATTGAGTTTTTCTGCGTTGTGTGGCGCGCCAATTGGGGATTGCATTCGAGTGCTCAACAGACTTTACATTACATTTGTGCATTCGGCGGACGCTTTCGTCCGGGGCACCTTCAGTTGCATTCGGGGTGCACATTTCGCGTTTCCGGGTCTTGCTTTTCCTGGGAGTCGAGCCTGTGGCTCGCCGTTGCTGGTGCCGCGCTCTGCTGTTTGAGCTACTGAAAAGACATGTCTGTGATCAGCTACACTTGCATCGGATCCTATTGTGACTAACAAAATATTCAAGGGAGTTAATAGTGTTGACTGTTGACACAGTCTGCACATGCGTATTGATTCCTGGCTGCACCGCAAACGGCAAGGTCTCTCGCAGTAAGCTTTTTGTCTTCACTAAAGCTGGCACACGGTGCACTTCGAGTCATTGTGTTTTGTTGCTTTTCAGACTGCGATCCTGATGCTAACTGTGGGATCTCAGTGCATTACAGCAGCCTGTATGTTAAAAAAAAAAAAAAAAAAAAAAATCACACAGTATTATCCTGGCTTAGGTTATCAAATGATGAATCTCGTTTTTGATCTCTTTCATAGGTTCGGTAGCTGTGTCGGGTCCTATATAGCTAGTTATGGTTTTATTAGCCAGTAAAGCTAAACCTTATAAAACTTTCTTTTGCAAGGGCATCGTCCGGTGTTCTCAATCACATGCACATGTTATGTATTCGTCATACTGTTCTGGTTTAATTTCTTTTGGGGGGTTCTCTCAGCAGGTTGACGGTTAGATGGTGTTCTATCAAGATGTGAGCGGGAGCTACGCCAGGGGTTTAGAATCCTCCTAACTGCAGATGGAAAGAAATGTGATTTCCAACTCACCTGTGCATGGGCCATTCTTTCAGATTGGTGTTGCTACGAACATAGCTCAACACACGGAGTTGGCATCCATGAATGTGGGATTCCACGATGGTCAATATGGTTTCTTCAGCAATGCTCAAGCCATCAGGCATGTTCAGTAAACTCTCCCATAATTCCAAAGGTAAAACTAAGATTACCTACTCGTCTTAACAAACATCAGGTAAATTCAAAGCTTTTAAGGTTGATCTTCCACTTCCACCGATATTCTGCTAGAAGCCATGTTATCAGCCTTTCGGCTTCATGTGTCCAAGGAAATTCACTTTAGAAACTAATCAGTTTGATTTACTGTCTTTCCTATTCTGATCTTCACTTCTCACTCAATTTCTTTACTCTTTTACTTAAGCATTCTAGAATGACTCTAAAGGTTCAGGTATCACATTAACAATTCTAAGATGAAGAATCTCTGTCCCTGCACTTCCACGGTAAATATCTTCATTTCGTCCTAAGACTTCCGACCACTCCCCCCTATTTATTTTTTCTATTGGAGCACCTCTCTCTAAGGACTGGTTCAGACCCACTTTTATACTGACCTTAAAAGCTGCAGTCTACCTCCTTCTCTTCGTTATGGATTTTCCTACAGCTATGACCGTGGAACTTCTAGGCCAGCATTCAAGCTAAGGGGGAGACTGTGTTCTTCTGCATTCGAGTCTTATATAAGACCAATTCTTAAATCATCCTTGAAGCTCAGCAAGCTCTCCAGTAATGGTTCAGACCGTGTGGCCCGGCGGCCTTGTCTCTGAGGTCTATCAGGCCTGGTGGCCTGGCGGCCTTGTCTCTGTGGCCCTGCGGGCTTGTCTCTGTGGTCTAACAGACCGGCGGCCTTGTCTCAAGGTTTGTTTCAGCACTCACTTAACCACTGTTATCAAAAGCTGCAGTCTATCCCCTTCTCTCTATACCGGCCATTCATTCAAGATCGGGGCAGCTACAACAGCTGCTGAACGAGGAATCTCTACATCAGCAATTAAGATCATGGGCAGATGGTCTTCCTCAGCATTTGAATCATACATCAGACCCGATTCAAAAAAAAAAAAAAAAAAAAAAAAAAAAAAAAAAAAAAATTCTCGAAGCTCAGCAAGCTCTTCAATAGCAATCAGGTACATTCATGCAATTACTGGTGGTGGTTTTACGGCGGTAATGGACTTGCGTGACCACCGGACTATATCTGTCCGGTCTATCGAGGCCTGTCTATGTCTGGCCTAACGTGGCTATATCTGTCGGCCTATCGAGGCCTGTCTATGTCTGGCCTAACGTGGCTATATCTGTCCGGTCTATCGAGGCCTGTCTATGTCTGGCCTAACGTGGCTACATCTGTCCGGTCTATCGAGGCCTGTCTATGTCTGGCCTAACGTGGCTATATCTGTCGGCCTATCGAGGCCTGTCTATGTCTGGCCTAACGTGGCTATATCTGTCGGCCTATCGAGGCCTGTCTATGTCTGGCCTAACGTGGCTATATCTGTCGGCCTATCGAGGCCTGTCTATGTCTGGCCTAACGTGGCCATATCTGTCGGTCTATCGAGGCCTGTCTATGTCTGGCCTAACGTGGCCATATCTGTCGGCCTATCGAGGCCTGTCTATGTCTGGCCTAACGTGGCCATATCTGTTGGTCTATCGAGGCCTGTCTATGTCTGGCCTAACGTGGCCATATCTGTGCGGTCTATCGAGGCCTGTCTATGTCTGGCCTAACGTGGCTATATCTGTCGGCCTATCGAGGCCTGTCTATGTCTGGCCTAACGTGGCTATATCTGTCGGCCTATCGAGGCATGTCTATGTCTGGCCTAACGTGGCTATATCTGTCGGTCTATCGAGGCCTGTCTATGTCTGGCCTAACGTGGCTATATCTGTCGGCCTATCGAGGCATGTCTATGTCTGGCCTAACGTGGCTATATCTGTCGGTCTATCGAGGCCTGTCTATGTCTGGCCTAACGTGGCCATATCTGTTGGCCTATCGAGGCCTGTCCATGTCTGGTCTAACATGGTTATATCTGTCCGGTCTATGTTGGCCTAACGTGGCTTATCTGTCAGCCTATCGAGGCTTGTCTATGTCGGCCTTATGTGGCTATATCTGTTGGCCTATCGAAGTTTGTCTATGTCTGGCCTAACGTGGCTATATCTGTTCAGTCTATCAAGGATCAGTCTATATCTGGCTATATAAGGCTAAAGCAGTAGCGCTATTAAAAAAAAAAAAAAAAAAAAAAAAAAAAAAACATTTTTTAAATAAAACCAATTTTATTAAACAGTCATAGTAACCCCTATTTTTCCTATCTTTCAGGAACCTCAGGATCACGTCCGGCACGCATTCTTTTCATTTTGGGGGAAGGCTGGCCCCGTCCGGTGGATCTACAATCCACCTACTTTTGGGGGTCGGCTGCGCCCCTGCCTTCATCTTCAGGCAGGGATATGCTGATCCGCTACCCTCGGATTACTAACTATGGACGGGGCCTATGCCAAAACTTTATTATGCTTGCTGGGCTGTTAATAAATGTATGCTTCATTCATCATCCTATCTCTGAGTCTTTCTGGAAGAAATGGAAGCTTCAGCTTAAGTTCTGCCAGGAAGACTTAATCACTTCGTCACTTATTAATTTAATCTCTATCCAATCACGTCTTCATATTTTCTGTATAAAGGTCGTACTTACACATGTTTGAGTTCGCAGATGCCGATGCGACAACAACCTCCACCCTCCCCACCACCACCAGGATGGTTCCGTCCATACCTCTAAAGGGGGTCGGCTGCGCCCCTGCCTTCATCTTCAGGCAGGGATATGCTGATCCGCTACCCTCGGATTACTAACTATGGACGGGGCCTATGCCAAAACTTTATTATGCTTGCTGGCTGTTAATAAATGTATGCTTCATTCATCATCCTATCTCTGAGTCTTTCTGGTAGAACTGAGTATGTCAGAAAAGAAAAGTAATAATCAAAAGTATTTACCCATTTAAACTTGTTTTTAATTATTCAGGGTGAAAGTATGGTGTATTATAAAAAACTAAAGTGAACAGACTGAAAATATGATACATAAACTTTCTTTTAGTTTATTAGGCTTACACAGACAGGTATATATATGTTCAAGCACTTCCCAAATCAAACCCGGGTGTGCGTTTTTTTTTATACGCAGTGTGCTGTCTTGTAAACATAGCGTATTTCGGCTTGACTGAAATTACATGATCATAGCTATTTTCTTGGTTGTGTTTGTTGTTTATCATTTACACCCGAATGTTGTACACCTCCCCATGTAGTGTTGTGAAAAGTACCGACTTCGGTGTCAAGTCGGTACCGAAATTTAAAACAATGTGATGCTTAGTACCGAAATTGCTGCTGTGACACTGTACAAACGCTTCCAGAATAATTTGCGCATCTGCAGCTGCAGTGACGATGTAGTTACGCTGACATGAAGCTCAGGATTTCGTCTAAAACGGCCACGATGGCACTTTTGTGAACTGAAGCAGCGCAACCTAGGGGCTGAAGGAAAGTCTTCACGAGGAAGAGAACAAGAATGCCGTTTTGGGGGTCACAGCTGTATCAATAGTAAGGGGTGGGCTCCTTGTCATGAGCTGTCATTGGTCCGTCCTTCGGACAGATGTGGTGTAATTGGTGCTTAGTTTATCACGCCTGAGCCGTTTCCCATAGTGAGATACCGAACGATTGTTTGAAAGAGAACTTCGGTTTTCAGTTGAAATAAAATATACATTTTGAAAACCTAAAACTTAAACAAAAATTAAAAGTGAAATAATTAAGTTTAAGTACTAAAATTACCAAAACTGAAATAAAAAAAATCTAAGCCAAATAGAAATAATTAAAACATAATAATAACAATGTCAAAAGCAGAAAATTTGTTAAACTTAATCAAAAATAAAAACTATATATATATATATATATATATATATATATATATATATATATATATATATATATATATATATATATATATATATATATATATATATATATATATAAAAATAAAAGCTTTGAAAAGATAAATACTATAATAATATATAAATAATAAAATAACACTGATGTCCAGAGCCTCTTAAAGCTGCAGTCCGTAACTTTTTGCGCTCTAGCGGTTAATAAACAGAACTGCATGTGTCTTGTGGAAGAACATTGCAGCCGGAGCTACTTCTCTCTGTTTATGTCTATGGCGAGTTACGCAGGGACTGTGCTCCTCCGCGGTTCCTACCAGACCGGTCTGAAATAGTCCCAATATAAACACCTATTATAAGTGTGCCATAATGATTCCCAGTAAGACAAAAACACGGTTTGGAAAATGGATTCATGTTGTACATTCTCATTACATAATTTTTGTAAATCTTGAACACAAAAAAACGTTACGGACAGCAGCTTTAAATAAAATGGTTAATATAAAAAATAAAATGGTTTAATTTGAGTCTAATTCAAATAAAGTGCAGACAACGCACTAAGAGTAAACCCTTAACATGACTAGAGGGATATAGATCTAGGTGAGAAAGTGGGGCCTGACAAGACTGAGGATTTGTAGCCATCCCTCAGTTCAGACTTAATTACTTACATCCTGGCACAAAGTCTCCAGATTATGTCTATTAAGCCTTAAACAAGCACTCACTTGCTTTAGACAACTGACCTGTATTAAACTGGTTAAACATTTGACCATTTTGCAGGTCATTTAAATTTTCCGCATCATGACAATTATAGGGCCCTGTGTATCCAAGCAATGGTCAGTTGAAACAAAAGCAAAACATGGTGGATGTCATTGCCACCTTGTCTTGAGTCTTCAATCAATGCCAGACAAAATCTATCAAATTGATTTTTTTTTTTAAACCTGCAGGAGAGTGGCTCATGCTTTTCTGTGCTAACTCTAAACTTCATACACTTCTTTAGTAATGCACACATTGCACAGAAATGGGAAAGTTCACTTGCTCCTAATTATGAATTTGAATCTCACTCAAAGGGAAAAGGTGAGCTATACTGAATACAAAGTATGATGATAAATGACAGCTTTTGCTGCCAGTTTACTGAATTAAAAATACTAGTCTACTTTCAATTCAGTGAACTGATTAAAAATCTGAGAAGTTTATGTTTCATGCTCATAATCTGTATGAGCTGAGAATGTATGGGGTTGTCCGGTAAGTGTATGTACATTTCAGCAGCTAATACCACTGCTTCTGATATTTATAAGGGTTGAAAGGCTTTTAAAGAGGGAAGAGCGAGGTGCAACATCAATAATGGAAATCCCACATGAAAGAGAATACTGTGACAGAGCCAACAGTCAGCCATTCAAAAGCATACTCTAGAAAAACTGCTCTTATCCTCACTGCCCTGGGATAAGTGAAACTTTGGACATAATATGGTTATGATCTAAGATGCATAAGCAGATTACAGCTGAAACTTGATAATGACTTCAGGAACACCGAATGTGGGAGCACTGATTTTGTTTGTCGGTTTACTGTACAACCATCTAAAGAAATTAAGTTTAATTTGAAGCAACTGCTCATCTGGTGATCCCTAGGAGAATGAAAAGCATCTAGATTTCATCAAAATGTACATTAAAAAACAATAAACATACCTTTACCATTAAATTAAAGAAATGAAACATGATTAAATTAAATGTAATGATTAAGCTGTATGTGTACATTAACAGCATAATTATGCAAATATATGAAGTATTATCAACACATTTAATAATACAATAATAATAATACAATAATGTTGACTGCTTTAGATAAAGAATTACATCCTGAAAGTGCCAAGTCAAACCAACATACTAGTTCAAATGTAATTTTTCAAAGAGAAAAAAAAGCAAATCACAGTTCTGAGTTTCAGCAAGCAGGATTTGTGTGAAAGCTGAGGGACATTTACAGAACTGGCAGGCCATGCCAGACTGCTTCACAAAGCAGTATGTGCCCAGAGATGCAGGTTGGACTCAGCATCAGTACCAGACTTTTTAGTGTGTTATCCTACATATTAAAGGTCATATTAAACAGATGTGCTCAAAAACTGCTCCAACTCCCTAGGTGAGGGTGATTCTCAAGCTAACATGCATCTTTTCCTCAATGGCAGTTCCATAATTATTTACAGCAGTGTACTTCAGAGGTGTTAATCAATGCACAAATCTGAATATAAAGTGAAGCTGGGTGCAGTGAATATGATATACACATTTAGACATTTATGACATGTAATGCATATAGCTACACCTGATGTAAAATACAAATGCACTTCCCAATTTAAATCTACGCTTGTCCCTGTGAATGTGAAGTCATGTCATATTAATTGTCATTATGGAATCAAGCAGCTGCACTGATTTTTATATAGGCTACCACCAAAAAAATTAAACGAGGTCCTCAAACATTCTCCTACCATACAGCCTAAATCGGATAAGTATAGCATCCTATAGGTTTATTACTCAAGATCTGCAGTACTAGGTAATCTCTTACAAAGAACTTAGTTTTATTATAGGCTATATGATTATCAATAACTTGTGCACTATGAAGTTTATGCATCAATTGGAGGCAGAGACATTTTAAAGGTATCACTTTTAACAGTTTCTTTTATAAGTGAATTTAAGAAAAAACATTTTCAATCTCAGACATACTGTGACCAACCTTTTACTGGAAGAACAGTAAGACAATTACAGTCATAGGAATATAATGCAGAAATCCCTCTCCTCCATGACTATGTATATAGTACTGATGGCAGTCATAAGCCTCATCTCATACCTCTTCCAGCACATCGAGACTGGCCGGTGTCTCCGCGCCACCATTGGGGGTGCTTGGCGCTGTGTCCTCCGCAGTAGTATCAGTTTCCAGATCTAGAGACAACATCCTGCGGCAGGTGTAACATTGCAGTCAAATATGGTATCTGCAATACGCCGTCTTTCTCAATGAAATACGCTTTAGGACGTTGTTTTGCCCGGCTGTGGTGTGTTTGGGATGGATGCCAGGAACGCCGGGGATCCCGCTCTGGGTGTTCCCAGTCAGGCAGACTAGGGGGGCGGAGACCGCGGGGAGACTGCGGAGGACAGAGGGGGAAAAAAACGAAAAAAAAAAAAACGAGAACTGCTCTCCAAAGTCTCATGGATGGAGACCGTAGCTGATTCTTTGGTTTATGTGTTGCCTTGCCTATACTGAACTCACTGAACAGCGCGAGATTGTTTTGCCATGTTTGTCACAAATAGGGTCTGTGAAGATATTCAATAATGTAACTAATTTCAAACTTAATTATATATTAAGCCTTTTATACGGCAGAAAGGTTTTATTGAAAATATATGAACTTCACTGTGTGTGTGTATGTATATATATATATATATATATATATATATATATATATATATATATATATATATATATATATATATATATATATATATATATATATATATATATATATATATATATATAGCCTAAATAAATTGCCAAAGTGAACAGACATGGATTTTAAGACATTGTATGTAATAGCTTCTCTTAAGATATTATTGCTCAAATATAATTTAGACTATCCTTTATGCAAATGCCAATCACTCAACCCCAGACTCTTATAGCTTTATTAAATATATTTTGTATTTTTATATAATATAATATATTATAATATAATATAATATAATATAATATAATATAATATAATATAATATAATATAATATAATATAATATAATATAATGAATATCAGTGAAAGGGAAACTTTCTACAGTTAGCCTACTACAATTTCAGTAGTGTAAATAAAAATAATAAAAATTAAATATAATATAATGAAATTCATTATTTTATATCAGACAATGTATTTATATGATTTAATGACGATGCAAACTTTTATTTTTTTGAGAGAAGAAAAACTCTTAAACCGAACGGCTTTTATTTTGTAATGGTTACACATAACCCGGAAGCTGAGACTCGTTTGTAAACTCTAGCCTACATGTGTTCAGTGCACATATTCAGCCAAATAGTTGACAGAGGATCGTGGCATGAACTGTCTTCTCAGATTCCCAATAAAGGAACATTTCTGTAATTGCTGTGCTGATCACGGACTGACTGTTTATAATAGAAGCTCGCTGTAGCTGTATAACGTTAGTTGATTCTCCACTGCAAGCCAACAACAAAACATTTAAGACTGTAAGTCAGTGAAGTACAAGATGCCAATTTAAGGGGTAAATGTTGAGTCGGTATTATTCCTGGCACTCTTCTCTGACGACCTTGTGTTATTTCAGGAGTTTGGGATGTTGCGGCGTCCCAAGCCCGCAGACAGTGAGGAGGATCTGCTCCGGGAGCAGCAAGAGCTTCTGGCGGCGGGCGGTCAGTCCACTGTCACTGTAGTGAAGCGCCCAGATAAACGCAGAGGAGACGCTGCTGATGCTGATGCTGATGCACACGAGCAGGAAAATCAGAGAGATGTTGTGACTATTGAAGGTAAGTTAGAAAGATCTGAGCTTACTGCCAGTTACTGAATCACACCCTTTAACATTTAACAGTTTCATTAGACCTTAAAGATTCATAGGATCAGGCTGATTTTGTTTACAAGATTCAAGATTACTTTATTTATCCCTAGGGAAATTTGTCTTGGATTAAAGGCTGCCACATACAATAATAGTGCAGTAACAGACACAGAAACAATTACAGACATGAGTGCATTCAGCACCTACAGAACAGCCCCTAATTTCACACCCACCTTATGTGGTCTTGAGTTTAGGAGATTCACTGATAAAAGGATGAACGAGTCTTTATACCTATTTAGGTATCTTTTTTCCTGTACAGGGAGTGCAGAATTATTAGGCACGTTGATTTTCTGATCATATTTTTTTTCCAGGCACATTTGACCAATTCCAAACCACAGTAATCCTAATAACTACTATTGATTTAGTATTTAATAATGTATAAGTGATATATAATTGTTCATGAAGGCTGGAAATGAAAAACACCTTATATTCAGGTGTGCAGAATTATTAGGCATGTTTTCTTTTACAGATAAATTGAGCCAAAAAAGAGATTTAACTCAGACTGAAAAGTCAAAAAGTATTAAATGCCCATGAGAAGGATGCAACACTAATGCAATACTAGACATTGCAGTTAAGGCGTGACCATTGGACAGTGAAATGCTCGTTGGGTCAGCAGGGTCAGACAAAAACATGTGGCGGAGAAAAGACACCTGTTAACCGCAAAAGAATTAAGAATTAAGGTGAAGAATTAAGGGTGAAACCATCAGGAACCCTTTAGTCTCCAGCGCCACCATTTTCCAGAGCTGCAACCTACCTGGAGTCTCCAGAAGTGCAAGGTGTCAGGATCTCAGAGACTTCAGTTAGGTAAAGAATCCTAAAAAATGACCCCCACTAAATAAGAATCACAAGCTGAAGTGTTGTAAAATACACGAAGCCTGCTTTTTTATAGGCTTTATAGGTTTTATAGGTTGAGAATGACTCTTGAAGGACCAGCACCACATCCTCTAGTACCACTGTTTGAAGAATTCATCTTCCAGAATCTGGCAGTACGTTTTGGGAGTTCATTTTAGTCCATCTCTGCAAAACGGACTTCAGGATGGACTAAAATTAACTCCCAAAACGTACTGCCAGATTCTGGAAGATGAATTCTTCAAACAGTGGTACTAGAGGATGTGGTGCTGGTCCTTCAAGAGTCACTCTCAACCTATAAAACCTATAAAGCCTATAAAAAAGCAGGCTTCATGTATTTTACAACACTTCAGCTTATGATTCTTATCTAGTGGGGGTCATTTTTTAGGATTCTTTACCTAACTGAAGTCTCTGAGATCCTGACACCTTGCACTTCTGGAGACTCCAGGTAGGTTGCAGCTTTGGAAAATGGTGGCGCTGGAGACTAAAGGGTTCCTGATGGTTTCACCCTTAATTCTTCACCTTAATTCTTAATTCTTTTGCAGTTAACAGGTGTCTTTTCTCCGCCACATGTTTTTGTCAGATCCTGCTGACCCAACAAGCATTTCACTGTCCAATGGTCATGCCTTAACTGCAATGTCTAGTATTGCATTAGTATTGCATCCTTCTCATGGGCATTTAATACTTTTTGACTTTTCAGTCTGAGTTAAATCTCTTTTTTGGCTCAATTTATCTGTAAAAGAAAACATGCCTAATAATTCTGCACACCTGAATATAAGGTGTTTTTCATTTCCAGCCTTCATGAACAATTATATATCACTTATACATTATTAAATACTAAATCAATAGTAGTTATTAGGATTACTGTGGTTTGGAATTGGTCAAATGTGCCTGGAAAAAAAATATGATCAGAAAATCAACATGCCTAATAATTCTGCACTCCCTGTATAGTATTATAGACTAAACAACATTTAAGTTCACATGTAGTCATTTTTATAGCTTTATTTAATGATTTTAAAGCTTCTTTGCATTACCTTTTATATAGGCTATTTATATTAATTTAACTAAGTGCCTATTAATGATTGATTGACTAAAATTATACATGTGTAATCGATTAAGGGAATAATAATTACATGCATGATATCTAAATCATTCAAAATTATTACTATTATTATTATAAATAAGCATTGTGAAAAGCCAGATGCATTAGTCTTTAAAAAACCATTTGTTGTGTAGTGACCTTTAATTGGGAGTAGAAACAGGGGGAGGGACTTTATTGCATCAGAGGTGTGTCACTTTGCTCATAGCTGATTGGTCCAATTTCAGTGTGAGATCTCTTATCCAGAACTTGTAGCAGGTTAGCCGTGGAGCGTAAGTTACTATGGAGATGAACACCGCTAAAAGCCAAAACACTTTAATGGTACCTAAAACCCAAGATTAGCACAAACTAAGCTTAAATATATCTGGCTATATATATGGCTATAACATGGTATAGGCCCCAGGATGAGTGTCGAAGAACCAAACAATCCAAGATCATGCCAAATCGTCAACAATCAAATTCAGCTAACGCAGTTAGCAACGTACAAAGAACGGACCCCTGATTGTCTTTATAGGCAAACTGATACAGATCTAGCTGTCCTGTCCCTTTATGTTTGACTTCCGCTTCCACACCATTAGCTTTTCCAGACACTTCATTATAATAGAGGTCAGTGTTTTGTAGAAAATAAACTAGCCTTGGACTGAAATTAGTGTATCTGCACCTTCAGATCTTCCAGATGAGATTCCCGCCTTGACCCCTGCAAAGAAGTCACGTTTTAAAAAGGAGCGGGTGCGTTTTGAAGATGAGGACCCAGAAGAGAGACTGGACAGGCATGATACTCATATCAGTGCTGTTCTTTCCAGGATCATTGTGAGTTGTATTTATTACAGCATGTCTGTTGTTTGACTGAATTATAAGAAAATGCCATGCTTATTGGTTATGTCTTCCAATAGGAGAGGGACACGAGTGCAGTCCCTGTGTCGCTCCCGTGTATCACAGGCACTGCTTTCCCTAAAGTCTTCCATAGATCTGTAGTGGAAAGTGAGGTGAGAAAACATACATACAATATCCTTTTTTTCTTCAGTTATTTTGTCTGACGTTTCTGCTTTTTTTTTTATTGCACTTAGGGGCAGGAAAGAGCTCCTAGAGGAAGAAAAAGTATTTTTGCACGTCAATTTGCAGCACAGAGGCCTAAGAATAAAGATGTTCAGTCTCTAAATGGTTCTGGGTCTTCTGCATCTGGACATGTGGCCTTCTCGCCATTGGAGAGCATGGAGACTGAGCGACCTGAATCGGATGTAATGGGTGAGTGAGTGCTATCACATTCCAGATAGTTTTTCAAGGCTAACTAAAGAATGACATATTTTCTGTGTGTGGTTCTGTTACAGGCCGTGTTCGTGGCCCCTTGTTACTTTCAGGTCAAGGACTTGGGATTGCAAATAGTGCCATGGAGACAATGAAAATCCATGAGGAGAATCAGGCAAGGTTGCAGGCCATGTCCCAGAGTGAGATACTGGAGGAACAGAGGAAGCTGTTGGCACAGCTTGGTGAGCTCAATACCTTCTTGGTTTTTACACAAGGTTAAGTGTGAAATTGGAGTGTTGATTTTGGCAGGATCAACCATCCAAATCCGTTTTAGTATTGTATATAGTGTTTTTTTTTTCTTTGTAAGAGAAATTACTGTATACAAATGTGATGTTATATTTATATAATATATATATTATTATTATTATTATTATTATTATTATTATTTAATCTCACCAATCAGGCATAACATTATGTCCTAATATTGTGTTGGTCCCCTTTTTACCTTAAGTCCTGACCCGACGAGGCATGGACTCCACTTCTGTCATCATTTACTCACCCTCAAGTTGTTCTAAACCTGTGTGAATTTCTTTGTTCTGCTGAAGACAAGAGAAGATATTTAGAAGAATGTTTGTAACCAAGTAGATAGAGCAACCATTGACTACCATAGTAAGGAAAAAATACAATGGTAGTCAATGGTTGCTCTATCTGCTTGGTTACAAACATTCTTCTAAATATCATCTTTTGTGTTCAGCAGAACAAAGAAACTCATACTGGTTTGGAACAACTTGAGGGTGAGTAAATGATGACAGAATTTTCCTTTTGGGGTGAACTATCCCTTTAAGTCCTTGAGGTTGCAGTCCATGCCTCAACAGGTCAGGGCTGATTTGGCAGCAAAAGGGGGACCAACGCAATATTAGGAAGGTTTACACACCAATCAGGCATAACATTATGTGAAGTGAATAACACTGATTAGCTCTTTATCACGGCACCTGTTAGTGGGTGGGATATATTAGGCAGCAAGTGAACATTTTGTACTCAAACAGGGTATTTCCTGCATTGAAAATGTTTTGGCGGCCGCCAAAACAAATTTTTGTCCCGCCAAAGCCTAATTTGATGAGTTATTGTGATTTATGAATGATGTAGAATAGATGCTGCGCTTGTGACTGAGTGGCAGAGAGAACAATCAGAGAGCTCCTCCCCCACACACACTCTCTGGGTCTTCAAAATAATCACTGTGTTAGCTGTTAGCTCTTTCTCATATTTCACATATTAATCCAAATCAAAAGGTCGGAAGACCAAAACCATGTTGCACTTGGCACATCCGGACATTTTTTTCCGAGAATTACCGCTGGGTGTGAATTGTGCTCAAAAAAACTTTGATTCTTCTCTGACCAGCTGACATAAAGCATACTTTCAATAAACAGGAAACAAATTATATTCAGTTATGAAGTGTTTTCTGTGTGTTGACATCTTTCGCGATGTTCTAACAGACGGGATTCGCACACAACGCGTCTGCTAATGTCCGATTCGTGACCTAATGACTCTTTTGAACCGAATCATTTTAACGACTGGTTAGAACAACTGGACTGTCCAACACTGAACTAAGAATCAGTGTATCATTTACTCAGAATACATCTGAAATGAGAACACTAGTTTGCTGACCCAATTTAGCAAGAGTGGATAGTAAGAATTATTTTTAATTATCAACAGTATTTCAGCTTATTTCTGTTGACAATGTGTAGTAAAATAAATAGCCTACAATCATTTAGACTGGAGTGAGGTGAAACCAGAGCAAAGTTGTTATTAGCTAGCTGATCATTTTAATTAAATTGCATATGGCAGAAAATTAGGCTATTTGTTCATTTTTAATGCTACTTTTTAATATTGATGATTATGGACCAACACAATTATCTGTAAATGGTGTAAAAAATGAGGTACAAAAGAAACAAACATCGATGTAAGAGATCATGCATAATATGAGATGTCAAAATAAGATGATCAAAATTACTAGCATTTTTTTTAAATGTATTGTCAGTATTGCGCTCGCAGATCACGTGGGTAGGGTGTGTGTGTCAAGCACCACCAAAGACCATTTTTGACCCAGGGAAAACCCTGTCAAAGTTGATGTTAGAAGCAGGAAAAATGGGCAAGCTGACCCCTGTCCACTGCCGAAAGCGGCAACAGTGGGCACGTGAGTATCAGAACTGGACCACGGAGCAATGGAAGAAGGTGGCCTGGTCTGATGAATCATGTTTTCTTTTACATCACGTGAATGGCCGGGTGCGTCGCTTACCTGGGGAACACATGGCACCAGGATGCACTATGGCAACGGTATTCCCCGGTGGCTGTGGCCTCTTTGCTGCCACAAAGCAAAAATGGTTCAGGAATGGCTTTAGGAGCACAACAACGAGTTTGAGGTGTTAACTGTCCAATTTCCCCAAATCTCAATCCATCGAGCATCTGTGTATATATATTCATATTTATCTTAATATTATTTGGTTCTTTAACAAGCTAGCCTTCTCTATTTTAATTTGCAAGAATTTTACTTGCAAACCCATTCTTGCAAAATAATTCTATTTTAATTTTTTTTAAAGTAATGAATTCTTTTATTTTGCATCAAATTGATCAAAAGTGACAGTAAAGGCATTTACTATTTTATAATAAAAAAAATATATTTTGAACATTCTGTTCATCATAGACTCCTGAAATGTATTATGATTTCCACAAAAATATTAAGCAGCATGTTTTTTTTCTTAATTTTCTTTTGCATTATGTCAGATACTCGATTAGTGGACTTTGTGAGATCTCGGAAGGCACAGAGAACACCAGGATCTGAGTCATCATCCAATCCTGTGCACAGAGAAGACATTCTGCCTAATAGCACTTCTACAGAGTTAGACCACACAATAAAATCTCAGGAATCTCAAAGGGATACCATGGAGGATTATGAGGAAGATGAAAATCAGCTTGTAGTTCAACCTCCAATTACAGGTATGTGTATGAATAATAAATGATATACCATTGTATTGTGATGAAATGTTGTAAAGACACCTACATATAAAGTAAACCTACATATTTGTGGTTCATTTGACACATGCTACTCATTACAGTGTTGCTTTAGTCCCATGAAGAAGGCTGTATTGGAAAATTTGGACTGGTCTGCATGCATGCAAAATTGGAAAGTAAAGCTAATGTACCGGACGTAGTTATCTCAATCTTGTCAGCACAAGTGCAGCTGGATGGTTTCCAGTTCTTTATTCACCCTGAGCTTGGAACTGGCCACACATAGTATTCTGGATGGTACGCTTTGCAGATCTGTCCAGCTAAGCTGTGAGCCCAGCATGCTAAGGCAGATGCATCAATTTCAATTAGTCTGATTAGAGCAGAGTTAGCTAGAGCAAGCACCAATTTGTTTTAAGGTAATAGAGATAAGAGGAATTCAATGACATTAATGGATGAAGCACATCAGAGCTTACCGTTCAGAAAACCGTTCTTCTGTAGTTGCACTGCCATCAGCATGTGGTTTTGCGTCAATATACATGCAAATGAGCTTTTTATACAACTTAGTCTAGTTTTTTTGTTGCTCTATTATTAATAATTATTCATAGTATTGGCCATATATATATATATAATATTATTATTTATTTTTATTTGTTTTACAGGGGAGGAGCTGCCCATCAAGCCACAGAAGGTGTGGCTTCACATGGACAAGGTAGAGCCAGAAAAACTGGAATGGACTAGAGACCTTCCTGCACCCAGTAGGCTCAGCACCAATCAGGTACAAACCACGAAACCTACAGAGGGGGTTTAATTAGTAGTACCTACTTTTCCCAAAACGTTAAGTATTACGTTTTGGCACTTACTTTAACTAATCCTTCAATATTTGCATTATGGACATAAAAAGGATCTCTAGTGTGATTACATCCCAGTGAAAAGAATTATCGGGAAAAAAAAGAAATGGGGCTTGTAAAAACTGAATCTTGCATGGATGAATCATTCACAACAGGATCTATAAAGTGCATTTAGAAAATGTATTAATTAAATTTTATACTGACTTTAAAGTGGTGATGAAGATGAACTGAGAAATCAAATTTTCCTTGAGCTTTTCACATATAAGAGGTCATCTATAAGAATATCCTGTAAGTTTCAGAACTGAAAACTTCCTTGTTAGTCCAAAACCAGCTTTTATTTAGTGTTGTCAAATCGATTAATTGAATCCAAAATAAAAGTTTACATAATGTGTGTGTACTGTGTATAATTATGTATATATAGATACACACACATGTAAGTATATATTTAAGAAAAATTTATTATATATTTATTACACACACACACAGTATATACATGCATTTTTTAAATATACAGGGAGTGCAGAATTATTAGGCACGTTGATTTTCTGATCATATTTTTTTTCCAGGCACATTTGACCAATTCCAAACCACAGTAATCCTAATAACTACTATTGATTTAGTATTTAATAATGTATAAGTGATATATAATTGTTCATGAAGGCTGGAAATGAAAATCACCTTATATTCAGGTGTGCAGAATTATTAGGCATGTTTCCTTTTACAGATAAATTGAGCCAAAAAAGAGATTTAACTCAGACTGAAAAGTCAAAAAGTATTAAATGCCCATGAGAAGGATGCAATACTAATGCAATACTAGACATTGCAGTTAAGGCGTGACCATTGGACAGTGAAATGCTCGTTGGGTCAGCAGGGTCAGACAAAAACAGGTGGTGAAGAAAAGACACCTGTTAACTGCAAAAGAATTAAGAATTAAGGTGAAGAATTAAGGGTGAAACCATCAGGAACCCTTTAGTCTCCAGCGCCACCATTTTCCAAAGCTGCAACCTACCTGAGTCTCCAGAAGTGCAAGGTGTCAGGATCTCAGAGACTTCAGTTAGGTAAAGAATCCTAAAAAATGACCCCCACTAGATAAGAATCACAAGCTGAAGTGTTGTAAAATACATGAAGAAGGTTTTTTTATAGGCTTTAAGGACAGATAGGTTGAGAGTGACTCTTGAAGGACCAGCTCCTCATCCTCTAGTACCACTGTTTGAAGAATTCATCTTCCAGAATCTGGCAGTACGTTCTGGGAGTTCATTTTTAGTCCATCTCTGCAAAACGGACTTCAGGATGGACTAAAATGAACTCCCAAAACGTACTGCCAGATTCTGGAAGATGAATTCTTCAAACAGTGGTACTAGAGGATGTGGTGCTGGTCCTTCAAGAGTCATTCTCAACCTATAAAACCTATAAGGCCTATAAAAAAGCAGGCTTCATGTATTTTACAACACTTCAGCTTGTGATTCTGATCTAGTGGGGGTCATTTTTTAGGATTCTTTACCTAACTGAAGTCTCTGAGATCCTGACACCTTGCACTTCTGGAGACTCCAGGTAGGTTGCAGCTTTGGAAAATGGTGGCGCTGGAGACTAAAGGGTTCCTGATGGTTTCACCCTTAATTCTTCACCTTAATTCTTCATTCTTTTGCAGTTAACAGGTGTCTTTTCTCCGCCACCTGTTTTTGTCTGACTCTGCTGACCCAACGAGCATTTCACTGTCCAATGGTCATGCCTTAACTGCAATGTCTAGTATTGCATTAGTATTGCATCCTTCTCATGGGCATTTAATACTTTTTGACTTTTCAGTCTGAGTTAAATCTCTTTTTTGGCTCAATTTATCTGTAAAAGAAAACATGCCTAATAATTCTGCACACCTGAATATAAGGTGATTTTCATTTCCAGCCTTCATGAACAATTATATATCACTTATACATTATTAAATACTAAATCAATAGTAGTTATTAGGATTACTGTGGTTTGGAATTGGTCAAATGTGCCTGGAAAAAAAATATGATCAGAAAATCAACGTGCCTAATAATTCTGCACTCCCTGTATACATGTATGTGTGTGTATTCAAATATGCACAATAATTATACAGAGTACACACACATATATAATGTAAACACAAACTTTTATATTAGATGCGATTAATCGATTTAACAGCATTACTTTTATTATAACCAAGCCCAGCGAATGACACGTAGTGGAATGTGCCTATAATAGATCGCCTCTGCAGAAGAAAATCAACACCTACTTCATCGTTGCAACTCTGGCCCCGCCCACTGGCGTGTTAGTGAGATGACAAGGAGAGGAGCGATAGAGGACTAAAAATAGCAACCTTCCAAAGGATCATAAGGCTAGGAATGTGGTTATTTATTTTCAACAATGTGAATGTCTCAGTTGGGCATTATTTATTCGTATTCGGTACATTTCACTGTGGATTCTTTGGTAAATCAGTCGCGGTTTTGGCATAGTCTTTGCAAACATATTTTTATGATGTGTACTTGTCAGTAATGCCACAACATGTAAGCAACCGTGTCAATGCCTGATCTGTGACCAGCGATTTCTCAGATGTAATGATTCATGTACAGTCAGATGTTCTTTGTCTATGTATCAGTAAATCAAACCAGTGACTAAATGGTCAACTTCATATTGTTTCATTCAGTAGGATGAAAATATGTTATTAAAACTGTGATTAAATTATATATAGAAAGTGAACAAAGAACGCTCCCTTTACAATCGCTGGAGCTGGAGCTTAAACAGCACGAGTTTGTCAGTGACCGATTTCTGGACTCTCGCCAAAACTCCCGTAAGAATCTCTGTTTGCACTGTTATGATGAAAGCATTCGTTAGTGTGCAGAAATCGAGTTGCAACGACGAGATCACTGCATTCATGTCTGTGATTGGCTGCAATGCTCATCACTGCAACCTTTCATGGCATGATAATGCCATAGATCTAAATATAATGCTATAATCAACACTTTTCATGATTAGTTAACCTTGAGAGCGGTTATAGTAAAACAGTTTTCCAGAGAGTTCCACATGTAATTCTTAGCTAGGCTATTTCATATGCAAAGATGTTAGCCAATCACAGCAGTGGGCTTTCACACTGATGTCTCACAGCAGACACGTCCCTTCAAACAGAGCATTAAAATCAGGGTAGGAAAAATGCCTTTTATTTCTAAATTATGACAATTTTTCATGTAAAAATCATACTAAAATGATAAGTGCACGCACCCCAGAAAATATAAAACAATGCAGTTCATGAACCCTTTAATAATTAGATGAATGAAACGTTGTCTGGTATTCTGTGTACTTTGTTTGTATGAATGCTTTATTACATTTACAGGCTATGCAAGCACGTTTTGATTTTGCTGGCACTCTCATTCCACCCAACAAAGACTTGCCCACCCATTTGGGCCTGCATCACCATGGAGAGGAGCCAGAGGTGAGTTGGCTTATCTAAATTCATCTATTGGATTGTTTTTAGACTGGCAGTGAAATAGAACTGATGCCAGTACTTATTTTAAAAGGTGTTTGTATTAGTCAAATGCAGACATGTGTAGCTGTTGTATATGTGTAATAATAACTATAATTTTCTCTCTCCTCTGTTCCAGCTGGCTGGATACTCACTGCAAGAGCTTTTCCTCCTCTCTCGCAGTCAGCTCAACCAACAGCGCAATCTGGCCGTCAGCACTCTCGCTAATGTCCTGACCAAAGTAAACCAACATTTAAAAATTAAAACACAAAAGTTCATTGAGTTGATGTGAAAAGCTATTAGACTGCAGTAGATTTGATTTACGCAAACACTGTATTATTAGAGCTGGATCCTCTATTAGAGTCTTTTTCCCCTCAATAAAAAATGTCACATTAAATAAAAAATATTACTTAAAAAACATACTTAAAATATGTTTAAAATAATCTGAACTCAAATGAGATGAAGACTCTGGTCTGATTAAAACTATTATTTTATATGGAGCAGGTCTCCATGTTGAGGTCTCTTGACCAACAAAATACTACTCATTTTATCTGGGTAACCCTTGTATTTGACACGTTATATTGTGAAATAAAGTAATAATGGCTTACTAAAATATTTAGCATTGCTAAAGGTACATTATGTAACTTTAGACCCTCTAGCGGATACAAAATAAAACTGCATGCATTTTGTGAGTGTTTTGGTTGTGCATAGGCTCTGTGTGACTCTGTGGATGAATGTGACCCTTCACAATAGATGATGATTTAAAATAAACTCTGTTAGAGAGTAACTTATGGCAATTTATCTGTTCAATAAAATACCTTACTCACCTGTTGAGTAATAAAAACGCCATCTCTGTCACTTTTACAACCTTTCAAATACCTTGGTTCTCACCATCTCCGAAAAAGCCAAGTTAATGTTGATTCTTGTTTTATTACGAACTGTCACATTCTCTTTTTGCCATCAGACTCTCCTCTGTTCTGTGTTTTTTTGGGGTTTTTTTTGCGTGGATTCCCTGGTGTATCAAGATTTAGCGGCTCCATGTCAACTTTTCTTAGCCTTGCTCCGCCCTCCTACGTAGTTCCGAAGCTCATTTTTAATTTTCCTTCAGTACTCCGTCTGGGACTGCGGTATATTCTTAGGATTTCTCAGAACAAATTTTTACCTGTCCAATCAGCTAACAGAGGGAGTGGCTGAGAACGATGACATTGATGTCGTGTGCTAGTTTGAGTTGTAGTTCAGTAATGGCGGCGGAGAAAGATGCGAGCGAAGCCATTCATTCCGTTGTGGCACCGCTGCCGAAAATCCAGAAGTTAAAGCCTTTCCAGCTTGCTCTGTTAGTGGTGAAGGAGTTGGCTGAAGCCCTATTTGGACAGTAATTGTTTCTCGTGGGGTCGGAAGGTATTGTCATCATTTACAGCGGCTAGTCAGTGACTTTATTGCCGTCCGTCTCCCACCACCCGCGTAAAAATCCCCGGCCGAATTACCTACTGTTTTAGACAAACACCAAGGTCGTGTGGTAATTTAATTGCTGTCCGAATCCACATCTCTGAGTTTTCAAGAATATATCACTTCAAAATTCACTGTTTATATCCTTTTTGACCACTGCAGAGTACCGTACGGTTGCACTTTGCTGTAATTTGGCTGCATTTCTAGACTTGTGTTTCTTTAAATGCTGGCAAGTATTTACAAGAGCAATATATTTCATCACCGCTCAAAAAATAAAAAGCAGAAAAGCACGTAAACATTTGAATTGGGCCGTAATTTACGGCAGCACTTATTCTTATCATACCAAGCATTATGACATAGTATTTATAGCAATCATGTTACGGACCACGAGAGCAGCGTGTTCCCGATCACAAAACTCTCCCCTCCACTGTTAATAAATCACAATCTGAATGCACAAGTTTTAGGCTTTATCACTGAGGTGACGTGCGCAATCTGCACAGTTATTTTTACAGATTTCCATGTGAGAAACAGAGGCGTACGGCGCATGACATGCGTCACGACTAAATGTTAGGGATTGGTTAGGGTAGATCCAATAGTTTTAAATTTCAACAGAGTAACCGCCTTCAAGGAAGTAAACGCTTGTCAATGCAATGGAGAGTGGCCATACTCTGTACAAATGAAATTTACGAGAGTCTGGTAAGACCAGGCTAAACTTTTCTCACTCATTGTAACAACTAACCTATGCCACTCACACACCGTACACACATCAAACTTGCTGGAGCAACTTTTCTCTATTTACGGATATGATGAGAAGTATGGGCGAGTGATGAATATACGCAATTTCCTGTGAAAACCATCCCACCTGATCTAAAATATAAACGCTTTATGATAGTAAATCTGGGTAAGACAAAAATTTAAATAGTTAATTTTGAACAAAAAAAGTTACAAAGTATCTTATCTTTAACGGAAATCATCCAGCCATCCATCCTCTTTCTGTACATTTTCCCCTAGTAAACACTGTACGCTTGTGTTCTCCATCAGGCCCGTGCTGGTGAGTACACTTCATCTCTGAAGGGCAGCGTCTTGTCTTCTTTACTGGATGCTGGACTCCTCTTCCTTCTGCGTTTCTCCCTGGATGATGGTGTGGAGGGTGTGATGTCATCAGCGGTGCATGCCTTGCAAGCTCTGCTGGTTTCATCTGATGATGAAGTAAGAGACCATCATCTTGCGAATCACTTATGCATTTTTGGTGATAAGGAACCACAACGTTTCTGATTTCTATCATCCTAGGAATGCTTGGATAATGCCTTCCCATGGCTGCTTGGTATGGCAACCTTTCCTTTGCTGCCAGCGGCTCAGGAGGAGGAGGATGAGGAAGATGAAGGTTTGGATGAGGCCTTAAAAGAAACAGCAAAGGAGAAGGAAGAAAAGAAAACAGATCATGATGTTGCTAGGCAGGATGTTGTCAAGGTACCTGGGGTCTAAGATTGCTCTCCTTCTGCAAAGTTAGTAGCTGCCCTTAGTTATGCAGTGAAATTTCTGTGTTGTCATCAGGGCTTTCTGAAGATGCAGGGACTTCCTCGGCTGCGCTACATCCTGGAGGTGCTCCGGCCCTCTCCCCGGGTTGTTCTTAATATTCTGCAGATTCTGATCAGAATTGCTCGCCACTCGACTGCTGCAGCCACACAGGTAACTGAATTCTGAACAACCACTGTTATTTTATTATTATTTATATAGGATTTATTCATATTTTTAATTAGTGTTCAATTCAGTGTTCATTAATGTAAGTTTTAGTCATTTTGTTATATTCTGTGTCCCCCTGTGGTCAATAATTGTATCACTTAAAACTCATCTTTGATCACAAAAATGACATGTTTAAAAGTTTTTTCCTTTGAGAAAAAAAATTCTTCATGCCTTGAATGCAATTGTGCACCCTTGCTTCATTTAGTATATGCAGTTCCATGAATATGCAAATTACCTCAGACATCCACTCGCTCAACTTTTACTCAAGTTACTGTAGTAAACGCTGCACACAGGTATCGCTTTTTAAAACGTTGCACACATAATATGAATTAATATAATTAGCCTTTTGCTTGACTATGTTATCAAACAGCTAATAATGTCTTGCTAATGTTATGCAAACCATGTTCCCTACTGATATAATTAGCTTTTTTCAATTTTATTTATTAAAATTCTTTAACAATGCTTTTTCTGTCAGATCTTGAACTGCCCGCGGCTGATGGACACTGTGGTTTCTGAGTTTCTTCCCTGCTCCTGGACTCCTGCGATCTCCCAGGCTCCATCTTCTTTGTATGGGCTGCCTGTTGCTTTGGCGATGAAGCTGCTTCGTGTTTTAGCAAGTGCAGGAAGGCATGCTTGTGCGAGAATAGTAAGTATTCCCCAAATTGTATAGGTTAACGGTGTCAAGCGCCCACTAATTGTACATTATTATGATACTTTTTGCAAGATTGAGAAGTCTCCCACCCTCTTTAATAAATGACTATGATGCTTATTAAAAGAGGTGACAGTTGTGTCTCCAACTCAGATGTCAAACTGTACTGTTGTGCTGAAATTTGTGTATATATGGTCTTGCTATGGGCTACTATATTATTTGGATGTCAAATTTTGAGGTTTTTTTTTTTTTCCTAAAAAAAGAAGTTCTAATACACAAAAATGTTACATTTTGGTGTGAAATTTATCTTAAAGTCAATGCATGGCCCTAATTAACCGGTGTCTCTTAGCTAAACTCTCTAGGAGGGAAGGAGCTTTTGTCACGTTTTGTGGTTGTGGAACCATCAGAGATGTTGCTGGAAGCAGGTGAAGCTCTTCGCTGCAGTACAGAGGCTTTGAGGTTGTTTGCAGTTGCTGCCGGCTACGGACAGGCTTGCAGTCTTTACACGTGAGGGTGACCATTCACTTCCCTTTCAAATTATGACAATAATCGGAGGTTGTTACAATACAATGTAAATTGCAACTATATACAGTGACAAATATGCAGATGTTTGGGGATGTATTCAAAGCATCTGATTGTAGTGACGGTGAGTGTGTCCTTCATTCCAGTGACCTGTATCCTGTGCTGGTGAAGAGGTTGCAGGCTGGGAACCGGCCGTGTGCTTCATCTGAAGCTGTTCTTTTTCTGGAGCTGGACCGAATCAGAGCTCTGCTGGTGCTGCTTACTCAGGTTACTCAAACGGCAGGATGTCATGAAGAACTGCAGAGAGGCCTAGTCAGGTTAGACTCCACTTTTAGGATGTGGTAATTGTGGCAAACCATGTTCAAACAACTGCACTTGACATAAATAAAAAAACAACTTGTGTATTATTAACTGTCGAATTGCTTAAAGGCACAATATGTAAGATTTTTGGATTCAAATATCCAAAAACCACTAGAACAATGTTATATATTTTGTTGACTTGTGTACTTACATTATCCCAAATGTTTCCAAGAATGTTTCAAACCAGAGAAATAAGCAATTTTAACCAGAACACAGACCGTGTCCATGCGTCACCTGTCAGTGACATAATCCCCACGTCAACCTTCGATTTCCGGTTTTATTTTGTAGAAACCATGGAAACACAAAGACACTTTAATATATTATGTTTTATTAGACAGGTGAGCAACTGTTTGGATACATTAATCGACAAAAACTAATGAGTGCTATATAGCTCAGCACAGTTAGTCTTGTTGTTTAAATCTTGTTTTCTTGATTTACCGCGAGTACCATGTTTTACCATGTCTAATATCGATCTAGCTTAATGCAGTGCTCAGAAAGTGTCTCATAGTAGCCAACGAGCCAACGCACAAAGTTGCATTATAACATTACTTTCAACACACTCAAATGTATCTAATATGATAAAACAGCGCTGCGTTATCCCACATACGCGTGACCAGAAGAAGTGGAAGCCGTCGTCTGTGGCATAATAAAAGCTCCACTGCTCTCGAGCTGTGTGTGGCGCTTGTCTCTCATTAGCAATCGCTCCTGCAGACTCGTTCCGCTCCAACGGCTTTCAGCCCCACCTTGCTTCATACTACAGTAATGTTAACAAATCTAATACATTAGCTCATCCATTAATATGATTTCTGCCTGAGTACCGTCTGATTCTTTTCCACCGGCTGTAGAGGTGTAGACAACAACTCCCATGATTCTGCAAAATCAAGGTGTCATCAAGCTATGCCTCTGTTTTGAATAAGTGACTTCTAGCGACTAAAATTACATATTGTTCCTTTAATACAATAGGAATGTGCTCTAATTAAGCAATTCCATAGGTTCCTTAAAAATAATAATACAGAGTTTTTTTTTACTTTTGGTCAAGAACTCTTGATAGGATTAACTGCTGTTATAATGTTTTAATGTTTATTAAGATACATATATGTGCCATTAGTTTTTTGTCTTGCTGCTTATAATATTGCAATTTCATTTTTGCCATACATTTTGGATATGGTCTGGAGCTGTTTGTCTGTGTGTATCGACAGTGCTCAGGGTACAGAGTGTCCTCCACCACCTCCTGTTCTGTGGAGTCATGTGACAGGTCTCCAGCCCACTGTCATTAGCTCTCTCAAGGGCTGTGTGAGAGCACTCGATGGCTCGTCTCAAATGTCAAGTGCTCTGATTCTGCTTCCATCCTACCTGCTCTACGTGGAGGCGTATTATTCACAGCTCTATGTGCAAGTAAGTAGATATAAGAAAGAAATACGAATCAAAACCAGTGTCACACCAGCCTCACTGATAAGGTCATTTAAATAAAACAACCTTTTCTTCTGGATGTGTGTTTTACTTGTATGTATTTAAAAAACAGGCATACCTAAAGTTTTTTTAGCCACAATTACAAACAAAAAAAAACATTTTAATGTATTTTTTACATTTATTTAATGACAGGTTATGACATGAGAAATCAAATTTGCCTTGATGCCTTATAAGATGTCCATGAACCATTAAAACATCATGCGAGATTCATTGCTTAAAATGCCTTTCTCATTATAAATAAAGCATTTATTTAATCACGCTCCAAAAACAGCTTTTGATATTGCTCCATCTGTGACGTCACACGGGCAAATACATTTGCATATGCCTGCCTCCAGAGCAAGACATCGACGAATACATCATCGCACCATAGGCTCCGCCCACTAGCAATCAGTTGCCTAACGGCTGACATTTGCCTACACTGGATGTGAGCGTCACGTCACATCAAAAGCAAATAGAACCCATTATAATCACTGCTGCGGTCTACACTGGATACAGTATACAGATGCACGTTCAGTTTCTGACATACTCCACTCACTTGAGTCTGTCCGTTGACAGCACGACAAATAGTAGAGTGAAAGAACGTTGGCTTGCCATTTTAAATAGCTTATTTGCCTCTCTGTACAGACTTTAGAAGGATCCCAGAGTTGGAAACAAGTGTATGGTTTATTTTAATGGTGTCCCGATCGTGTCAGGGGATTGTATGTTTGTACGGAGCATTTTGTTTTGTTAATGATGCACAATGTAATGGGGACTTCGCAATGAAACTTTAGTTGAAACATGACACAGTGAAATAATTATTTTTTATTTTTTTTAAATGGGCAAATTAGCGCATTAACGCGGGCGATTAATTTTTTCAGTTTATCGCATTAAAAATATTTAATGCAATTAACGCAGTGTCCGTTTTTATATCCATTTTTGCCTAGCGGTACATTATATGATCACGCTCTTATTCATATAAATGCTTTTAAACCATCTGTGCGACAAGACAAAAGAGAACACGCTGTATGTCATTGTCCTATCTGTGTGGGTGCGTCTCAATCGGCTCATTGAGGGACACCCTGACAGGCACAGACAGACTCGCGTCAGTCTCGTGCACACATCGAGTTCTCTTTTGCTCTTGAGCAAACAATAACAACAATGCAGATCATTTTGCCATACTAGTGGTCTTAATTGAGTTAAATAACGTTTTAAATGAACTTGTGAGAAAATGAGATTTGCGTGACAGTCAGATCCATGTCATGTTCGGCAGCGGCCGATCTTAAAGTGACAGCAGCACTGATGATGTCTGTCATTAATGTTCATCAAAGAACAAAGGGAACAGAGAAAATTGTAGCTTTAATGATGATTCATCTATATTTAATTTATTATTTATGCAGTCAAGAAAGGTGTTTGATAACTATTACATTTATGTATAGGCTATGTCTAACAGGGAAGGCCATGGGTAAATATAACGGGTTTATGTAAAGATTGTTTTAAGTTCACTTAAATTAAAAGTTGTTATTTTTTTAAAGCCTAATAAATGTTGAAATTAGTAGCTTTCAGTTATACTGTAATGTAACGTCATTAATGTTTCATAGAGACATTAGTATCAGCGATACTGGCCTTCATTCATAAAAAGATGCCTTTACAACAAATATTTAAAATATGCTGTCTTTAAATTGTTTCTTCATTAATTTGGAGAGTAACTGAAATTATTACAATATCAAAATATAAAAAATAAAAAAAAATTGTGATTAATCATGATTAATTACAGAAAAAAAAAAAAAATTAAACATTTGTTTTTTTTATCGATTCCCACCACTAATATTTACATTTTGTGCAAAAAACTTTTTTAACATTGTATGTGAACCTCAAGGAAAATATTAAAATAATACAAATATCCATGTCATGACCCCTTTGAATGCTTTGAAAAGTTTATCAATAGATGCATGAATGATACATAAAACATGAACTCATCTCTAAGATGCAAAGTGGATAATCAGTGGATCCTTTTAGAGCCAAACTGCCCTGAATCCGTGCTTCTGGTGTGATAAACACCAAAATAGGAGAGATTATTCAACTTTATTCAGCGTATTCAGTCAGTTCCCTCAAGGCAGGATAATGCTGCCTGCATGAAATAGTTGCTGATAATGTATCTTCACAAAATATTTGCCATTTAAAGTCTCAGATTCAAATACTGTTTTCTCTCATATTTATTTAATCCCTTTAGAATATATAAAAATGTAGTTGTGGTAACTGAAGCTTTTAGTGCAAATGGGCCTATTGTATACAGATACTTAAAATAATTACTTTGCATTTGTAACGCGAATAATCTGATCTGATTCATTTGTCAGAGCTCTTTCCAGCCAGTACAGTGTCTACAGGAACTAGAGTCACTAACTTCAGACGTGCTTCTGCCCCTGATATCCCATCAGGTCATGCAAAATATGACCAGCAGCTTCAGGTAGGGGGATCTGTTATTTTACTTTAGTGTTCAGAGATTAACCACATCGGTTACTATATTTCAAATTATTTAATTTTTTTGTGTGTTTTTTTAAACAAACCAGGTATTGGCTTTAAAAAAAATAACTGACCAATAATAGTTGCATTAACAAAGTTACAGCAACATAATGTTATATACAAAAATAAAATAAATGTAATGTTAATTAAAAAAATATTTTTGTATTTTTATATTTTTGCCATTAATAATAGCATTTGATGTATGTAAATAAATATAGGAGGTGACTAGGCTTATATTGTGTAACAGTGATCATTTTGAGCCACACAAAATGAATAGATCTTGTATAAATGGAACATAATGATGATTATGATCTCTTCTCCTTCTGCAGGTCCAGCTCTGTGATCTGTAACCCCAGGCTGAGTGCCCCTGGTGGGGAGGTCATCCCCAGTCTGCCAGGCCTGTCCTGCTCGAGGCTGATGACCTCCAGCACAATGGCAGGGTCCAACTCCCCTCTGTCCCTCCCTACTGCCCTCCTATACCTGCTGAACACCATCACCTCCATCCACAAGGGCTTAATTAAGAAAGTAAATTCGCTTTGGCAATACTTTTTTGATAGATGTGGAAAAAATGCTGAGATTTTTCAATTAGTGGTACGTTTCTTTCTCTGTCTCTTATCAGTTCAGTCGTCTCATCCTCTCTGATGCTGTACTGGGTTATCTGCGGTCTTGTGTCGGAGCCATGCCCTCTGTTTCTCACATGAGTGCCTGGATTTTACGCCATGAGCACCACCTGCTGTATCTACTGCTCAGACTGGCTCACAAGCTGGTAACTGCAACCTCTGCATTTAACAAAACCGCTTTTGCATACATATTATACATAATGATATGAAATGTAGTGTTTGAGCAGACCTTAAAAATAGGTTTTAAGAATGAAATGTGCTGGATTCATTATTTAAATACATTTAAATTGAATACATTAGGGTTCCCACTCTGTTTGGAAAAGTATGGAATTTGATTTGAGTAGTTTCCAGGTCTGGATAAGTATGGAAAAATAATTGTTTCCAGACTATTGCCCCTATTCAGTTTTCTAACATATACAATTAAGAATTTATAGAAATAAATGTATCATACAAGCAGAGTGTTTTCATTGCAAAAGTTAAGTGATCATATAGTAATTCAAGGTGCACCTTTTCATTATTCAGAAATGTTTCTTTATCATAAGTAAATCTATTTTGAACTTCACTAAAAGAATGTTTACTCAAATGCCACTGAAAAAGACCAAACAATCATGGAAAATCTGATTGTTGTTATCACTTTAAGAGAACCCGAGAAATAGTTATTATATTATATATACCAAATATAATGCCTAAAATAATTCCGGATGATCCATGCATGTTAAATGCGGTCAGAAAAATCTACGGAGAGGTTTGGAAATTTGAGTCTGGAGTATGGAATTTTGAAATGGAAAATGTGAACCCTGAAATGTGAAATTTGAAATGGGAACCCTGATTTATTCTGTAATCTTTAGGTTCCAGTCGACCCAGAGGTGGCCAAACACGCTTCCTTGTTCCACCAAGTATCGTTGGCTTTATTGTCCTGGCTTCTGCCTGGCAGTGAATACTTGGCACATGAACTCATGTCTGTCATGACTTTCAGCCACAGCCTTCTTCCGTAAGTCTCTGCTACAGCTTTGCTGCAAACTCTCATCTCCCAGTGTTGGCTTTGCAGTCTAAGTGCGGTCATAATTTGTCTCGTACATTGTATTCACAAAATAATATGAACATTTTACAGAAATATACAGATGCTAGGCACTAGACTTCATACATCCTTTAAAAGTTACCTTGACACCAGTTGGAATAAATGGAAGAATGACTGAATGGAGAAAAAAAGACATAAAATTGAAGTTATGTCTAGCATAATTCAAAGCAACGAGGAAAAAAATGCCATTTTAGCCCTCTTTTTTTTTTTAACCATAACTGACGTAAGAATTTGTTTAAGTGCCTTCAAGATCAGAGGGTCTCTAGGATGCAATTTATGTGATTTGATTTTATCTCGGTAACCTATTATGTTTATGTATTTTATGTTGCTTTGAAGTGAAATGATAGTATTAATATTCTTGAACCTCTTCAGACATGTGCAATGAGGACAGGATAAGAGCTGAAACTCATTAGGAGAAATTACATCAAGGGCTGGGTATTTAGATTTGCCTGCATGTTATTGTTCATCGTTCTGATTTTGTACTGTTTTTGTTCTGATGTTTCTGTATTTCAGTAGTTTCAAACATGCTATAAATCAAGCGGAGCGTTAGTTCTGGCAGGTTACGTTAGTCAAGCTGTCACCTATAAGAATACGATGCCTAGCACAACATTCATATATAAGCTCCTTCAGTACAATCAGCAGCTATCGCGTTTCTCTGGAGCTAATTTCCTTCCTCCATCCCCAGCTACTCTCTTCAGTCAGGATTTGGCATTCTGATTCCCTCTGAATCAGACTAAATTTCCGAATTATGTTGGACATTTTAATATTGCCATTAATGATACCTGCAATACATTGTTGGTTCTGTTCTGTTTACGCTAGGGGGGTTTATCGCTGCTCTCTCTACTCTCATCCGTGCTAGGCTGCATGGATGCGCAGGGAGTTCTTGCCCAGAGCAGAACCATACCGCCAATCGACGATAGTGGTCCTGACAGAAATGCATTTATGGTTCAGATGAATTCCCAGCTTTATCAAGCTGTAGTTTCACATCATACACACAAGAGAGCAGCAAACTGCACATTTCAGACAGGATAGTGGACAGTTTACATGGACAGTTGGCAGTTGTTGCTTTTAGTTTTTTTATATATTGGTGAATGTTTCATTTTGTGTTTTATTTACAGTGTTTTATTCTTATATTTTACACTACTGTTCAAAAGTTTGGGGTCAGTAGGATTTTTGTTGGGGGAGGGGGGAAGAATTTCAGCAAGGATGCATTAAATTGACATTTCAGTCAGGACCACTCTGGCAATAAAACATGATTTATTGTTGTTAATTTACAACATTTGGTTTGGCGGTATGGTTCCGAATGGGAGTTGAGCTTTACAAAAAAATCAGATTAGCTGAGCCTGAGCGATTAATAGAATATTGGATTGAGATGATGAAAAAGACTACGTTCGAGGACTGCTTGGAAGGCTTCATGCAGCGATCTGAAACCGAGAGATAAAAGAAAAACTACAAACAGTGCAGAACATACTGTAGGCCTACACTTAAATGGAATGAGAATACTAATGTCAAGGAGGCGGGGAGGGAGGGTTGGTTGCGTGCTATGGCTAAGCCGGAAGTGAGTAATAGTGCCACATATGTACACTGATCTGGCATAACATTATGACCACTGACAGGTGAAGTGAATAACACTGATTATCTCTTGATCAAGACACCTGTAGTGGGTGGGATATATTAGGCAGCAAGTGAACATTTCGTCCTCAAAGTTGATGTTAGAAGCAGGAAAAATGGGCAAGCGTAAGGATTTGAGCGAGTTTGACAAGGGCCAAATTGTGATGGCTAGACGACTGGGTCAGAGCATCTCCAAAACTGCAGCTCTTGTGGGGTGTTAACCGTTTGCAGTGGTCAGTATCTATAAAAATTGGTCCAAGGAAGGAATAGTGGTGAACCAGCGACAAAGTCATTGTGTATGGGGCTGCATAGACGCATGAGCACGGAACTGGACCACGGAGCAATGGAAGAAGGTGGCCTGGTCTGAGAAATTACGTTTTCTTTTACATCATGTGGATGGACGTGTGCGTTGCTTACCTGGGGAACACATGGCATCAGGGTGCACTATGGGAAGAAGGCAAGCAGGCGGAGCAAGTGTGATGCTTTGGGCAATGTTCTGCTGGGAAACCTTGGGTGCTGCCATACATTGTGGATTGTACTTTGACACGTACCACCTACCTAAGCATTGTTGCAGACCATGTACACCCTTTCATGGAAATGGTATTCCCTGGTGGCTGTGGCTCTTTCAGCAGGATAATGTGTCCTGCCACAAAGCAAAAATGGTTCAGGAATGGTTTGAGGAGGACAACGAGTTTGAGGTTTTGACTTGGCCTCCAAATTCCCCAGATCTCAATCCAATCGAGCATCTTTGGGATGTGCTGAACAAACAAGTCCGATCCATGGAGGCCCCACCTCACAACTTGCAGCACTTAAAGGATCTGCTGCTAACATCTTGGTGGCAGATACCACAGAACACCTTCAGGGGTCTAGTGGAGTCCATGCCTTGACGGGACCGGGCTGTTTTGGCAGCAAAAGGGGGACCAACACAATATTTTGTAATGCCTGATCAGTGTATATACACGTACCTTAGATGGGCTTATGTGGCCTGCTGGAAATAACGCTTGTGCTAGATTTCAATTTCAAATAAATACAGTTATTTTAAACTTTCTATTCATCAAACAATCCTGAAAAGCCACATCACAGTGTCCACAAAAAATTGAGCTACATAACTTTTCAACTCTTATAATAAGAAGAAATTATTTAACAGCAAATCAGCATATAAGAATGATTTCTGAAGGATCATGTGACACTGAAGACTGGAGTAATGGCTGCTGAAAATTCACCTGCCGTCACAGGAATATTATGTCTTTTAATGTATTTTTAATAAAATAAATGCAGCCTTGGTGAGCATAAGAGACTTGTTTCAAAAACCGACCCCAAACTTTTAAACAGTTTTCATAAAAAAAAAAAAAAAAAATCTTTTTTTATCTGTTATAATACTTTTTTTTTTTAGTTAAGTTTGTAATGTGGATTTATTTGTAATTTATTTTCCTTGTTAGGGAGGATGGTTGTGGTGAACCAGAGGTGGCCGCGTTGGCTGAGTTGCAGCTCCAGGAGAAGACTTCACCTGCCGTTGGTTCCCTGCTACGTGATGCACTTCATCATTTGCCCTCCATCCGCGGTTGCTACCTCACCCACCTTGCATACTTGGAACCATCTGTCCTTTCATCCCGTGACCGTTACCTCGGCAGAAACCCTTTTGTCCGCTCTCATCTTCTACCTGAGCTTACCGGCCCCACCCTGCCTTCCGATTGGCCCTTTTTACCACTCATCAGTCTCTATGAGCAAATGGGACTGTCAGCTGGCGGTGGGCAGCAGGTCGAGTCTCTTCCAGCAGGGTCCGTACAGTCAGCCACTCACTGCCTGCAATGGCTGCTTGTTCTGGAGAGCTGGAGGGAGCAGGCGCTCACGGTGGTGCCACCAGTGGCTAAGTTAGCCCGGCTAGCCTGTGTCTTTCTGTGCTCCAGTGACCTCTTCCTGGAACGGCCTGTGCAAGAGCTTACTTGGGCACTGTTTCGCAGGCTAACACGGCCAGCCCAGCTTGAGGCGCTGGATCTGGGCTCGGCTCCACCAGGCCTGGCTTCCTTTCATGACTTATACTCAGCTCTACTGGCACAGTATGAGGCTGTGTCATTCGGTGACCCACTCTTTGGCTGCTTTATGCTTTTGCCTCTGCAGCGGCGCTACAGTGTCATCATGAGGCTGGCTGTGTTTGGTGAACATGTGGGAATGCTGCGATCGCTGGGGGTCTCACTACAGCAGGTAAGGGGTTTCTCTTCATCAAGTGTTCTACGTGCAGGATAAGCATGATGGAAACATTCTCATTGAAATATTGGCATCTGAACCATTGATCCAATTCAGACTGAGATTTTGAGCATTGAATCGCAGTTCCCAAGGTCATCAGACGATTTGAGTAGTCTACTTGAGTTCACCCATTTGTTTGCCTAGGATCTACCAAATGCATGATATTAGTGTGGTGAATAGTTTGTTCACTGTTATTTTGATGCCAATATAAAATTAGGCAACATTTTGAATATTGCTAATATTTTAATGCACATTTTTTTGTCATTCAGTCCTAAATTAGTTGTAGACTGCCTATCCTTTTATGTCTCGCAACTCAATTATGAGAGTGATACAGGGATAGTTCTGTCATTTATTTATTCACACTTGTCATTCCAAACTCATAAGTCTTTCATTCAACTTTGAAGCGCAAATGAAGAAATTAATAACCCAAATTACTTCTGTCCCTCCATTGAAAGTCCATTCTACCAAAATGTTGTCACTTCAAAAAGATCATAAAAACATTGAGTGATTGATAAACAGATTTCATTCAGGCTTTTATTCACATATAAACATTGATCAACACATACATAGTGGACATTAAATATGGTAAACAGATGTTCAAACATGCTTGCTTGATGCACAGTAACCAGTGAGGTTTGTTCTTGCACCAAGTCGTTTCTCTTATTTATACTACAGCAAAAATGGCGTAAGAGTTGATCAATTTCATTCATTTCTGTGATTTAGTTCAAACTCTCTGTTGCAATAATAGATTTATGAGTCAACAAATTATTTAAACATGTTGTTCCTTTCATTAATCTTTATATCACAAATGAAGATATTTTAATGTAATCTGAGAGATTTCTGTCCCTCCATTGACAGTCCACACAACTACCACTTTGAATCTTCAAAATGTTTGCAAAGTGATTGTAAATATAATCTATATGAATAAAGTGGTTTAGTCCAAATTTTCTGAAGAGACACGATTGCTTTATATGTACCGATAGAATGTAGTCTTTTTTTCACATACAAACATTTATTAGTGAACATAAACTCAACCGAATCTGCTTGACACGCGAGAACGAACCTCATTGGTTCTTGTGGAAGCTCAGAAAATCTGTTGATCCGTTTATCATAACTGATGTGTAAGTTGATGAATGTTTATATGTTGAGCATATAGGACTTGTTGGAAAAACCCATTTGAATAATCAGCACTTTCTTAACATCTTGAGTGGGTAGGGGTAATCACATCATGGGGGTCATCAGGTGGACACCCTCCTTCCTTGGGGTTTCATTGATTGGCCCACGACACCTCCAAAGGGCTCTAAAGCAACACCTAGCGTCCCGGGTATTCTCCCCTCTGTTTTTACCCCTCTTGGTCATTTTGCAGTCCATTTGGGGTCCTTCCTTTTTAGCCACAGCCAGTTGCTGCTTTGCTCAGCAGCCTCTGACAGCAACCTAACAGATTGTTGGAAGGCCTCCCAACCCCTTCAATAGCCTAGTTGTTGTTGTGGCTACAAAACCTCTGCAACCAATCTCTACTGGGATCAACTGGGTTGGCCAGCCCCATTGTACTACTTCAGCTACTAGGTCTGAGTACTTCAGGCTTTTGCGTTCATTCGCTTCACCAACTGTAGCCTCCCATGGCACAGTTAGTTCCACAACGAACAGAGACTTTTGCCAGGTTGACCACATGATCGGGTCCGGCCTGAGGTTAGTTGTAATTATCTCTGGGGGAAAGCTGAGCTTCCGGTCTAGGTCAACTTGCATGTTCCAGTCCCAGGCAGCGTCCAGCAGTGTCGATTCCACTTTTGTAGTTTGCTGCATTGGAAGGTGTCCTGTTCTTATGATTATAATGGATTTTGAGCATGCATGTTTTGGAGGAGGGAAGGCATTGGTGATGGTTCTCCTTCCTTCCAGGATGATCGCCAGTTGTCTCAGGACCTGATGTGCCTCCAAGTGTAACGGCCTTAGGAAAGACTCAATTTGCAGCCGACAAGGATGTGCTTTAATGTTGCTGGGGTTCGACAGAGAGGACATGATGGATCTTCTTCAGTCCACTGGTTTAGGTTCTTGGGTGTAGGAAGAACATCGTAGGTGGCTCTGATGATAAAGCTCAGCCTGTTTCCTTCCATCTCCCAAAGATCCCTCCAGGTGAGCTTACGTTTTCCCAGTTAGTCCACAGTCCCTGTTTGGACTGTGAGACTGCCTTTGTGCATCTCTCTGCCTCCTCTTGCTGCCGGACCTCTGCTACTACCAGCTTTTTTCTCTGGGCGGATGTTGCCTTGTACCATGAGGGCCAGCTTGCTCGGAGTCCAAAACCTCTTCCCTGCTGCACCTGTCCTACAATGTCTCCATGCCTGAGAGCAGATTTTGCTTGCTGTATGGCCTCAGCCGTGGTCCACTTCCATTTGCCAGTCTGGGAGCAGCCACTTGTATTACGACATCTTGAGACTCGTTCAAGGTCATGTCAGTCTCGCTTTGGTGTTTTTGTATTCTTCAGTGAGGCTTGAGACAGGCAATTCCAGAGCACTTTTCCCATACAGGCCAATACTACTGAGGCAATGCGGGAGTCCAAGCCACTTCTGGATATAATGGCTGATTGTTCTCTCCAGTTTCTCAATTTTGGAAATGGGGACCTCGTAGGCTGTTAGAGGCCACATTAGACGGGGAAGTAATCCGAATTGTAGGCACCAGAGTTTCAGCTTGCCAGGAAGCAAGGAATTGTTTATGCAAACAAGGCCTTTGATGGTTTCTTCCCTTAGTTGGTCACTCTGGTCTGAGTCCTTGAGACTTGTGTTGTACCATCGGCTGAACCTCTTTATTGGCTTTTCCAACACTGTTGGGATAGTTGTTTCGTCAATGCAAAATCTCTGGTCTACGAGTTTCCCTCTAACGATGGATATACTTCTGGATTTGCTAGGTTTTAACTTCAACCGTGCCCATGTTATGTTGGCGTGAAGCTTTTCCAGTAGACGTTTGGTACATGCAATAGTTAAGGTCAGCGTGCGAATAAAAGCCTAAATTAAATCTGTTCATCATATCAAGGGATCATGTCTTTTCAGAAAATTTGGACCTTAACCACTCAATTCAAATGGATTCCTTTTACATTCTCTCTAGGAACTTTTTGAAGCGTCAAAGTGGTAGTTGTGTGGACTATCAATGAAGGGACCGAAATCTCTCAGAGATTTTCTTTTCAGTTTTCAATTTCCTGAAAGTCTTACGAGAGATGAACAACATTAGAGTGAGTAAATGATGACAGAATATTAAAGCTTTAAAAGTTGAGGGCACATGAATTAAATTAAATTAATTTATAATAAATACTGCAATATTTCATAAACAATCTTGATTTCATGGTGACTTGAAATGGCTTTAGTAAATATATGGAGACAAATGTTGTTTATTTCCATGTATTGTTATTCCAGTGCATATAAATGAAAGTGATTTTATTGAATATTACTATTGAATTCAACTTTTTTTGTAATTTGAAAAGTAGAACTATACTGAATATACTTGACACTGGCTGTTTGGTTGAAATCATGGCTGTTCTTACTGAAAGAAAATAGCCCATTTAAGTCATTTCAGAGCTTATCCAAGATATGTGCTATATATATGACTAAACTGTAAATCCTTTTCGTGAACCAGTTAAGACAAGTCTCCATCTGAAATTTGATTCGTTTGTCCTTTACAGCTGCCTGTTCCATTGGAGAAGTTCACATCCCCTGTGGAGGACTCCCTGCCCCTGTTGCGGCTGTACTTTCGAGCACTAGTAACAGGAGCTTTGAAGAGGAGCTGGTGTCCTGTACTTTATGCGGTGGCTGTTGCCCATCTCAATGCCTTTATCTTCTCCCAGGATGCAGTGGCAGAGGTAAACTACAAGGGCATCAAGACCAGTGTTATTTTAGTATTATTTATGTACTATTATAGTATTTATTAAAGTTTTGAATTAGCTTTTACTTTTTATAATTTTAGTTTTAATTTTAGTTTAGTTTTTTCCCTTTTATTAAAAAATAATTGTTTTATTTCAGATGTAGTCATTGTAGTATTTCAACTTACTTTATTTCAGTTAGCTGCCAAAACAACATTTTCATTTAAGGGTGTGTTCACACTTGGCATGTTTGGTTCGATTAAAGCGAACTCTGGTGCGATTGCTCTGTTAGTGCGGTCCATTTGAACAAGTGTGAACGCTGCCATCTGAACTCTGGTGCGCACCAAACAAGCGGACCACGACCCCTGAAAAGATGGGTCTCGGTCTGCTTCCAAACGAACTCTGGTGCAGTTTGAATGAATATGAAGGCAACATGGACCAAAGACATCTAAATGAGCCAAAAACAGGACGTAATGTGACAAGATGCGACCCTAAAAAGGACAGAATGCTCAAGCATATACAGTACCTGCTTTTTCTTGTCATAGTTGCGTTGTTGCCCATCATAGTTTGGTACAGGCATCAGAACCATGTCTTGCAGCAGATCTTCTTTTGTGTGTGTGTGTCTGATGGATGGATGGATTCCTGCTGCTGTTTTGACTCCTTTACACATTTTATAAGCTCTTCGCGAGTTGTCAGCTCCATCATATGTACGCACATACAGCGAGTGCATTTAGCCCAGCACACAGCATTGTTTTGGACGTTTGACAAGTTAAATATTAAACCGTGTTAAAAATGACAGTGTGAACGCCAAGCAAACCGGACCAAAAGAAACAAGAGAACCGAATTACAAGTGTGAACACACCCTAAGTTTTTCATCTAATATTTATCTAATATTTTATTTCAGTTTTTTATTAGTTTTAGTTTACAGGTACTATACCGAGCAAGACCAATGTCACACAAAAAAATCTTAATGATGAGCAATCCTAAAGGTTCCAAAAATGAAAATTCAGTCATCATTTTCATGTTATTACAACATTACAAACCCATATGACTTACTTTCCTAAATGGAGCATAAAAAAAACATGTAGCAGAATGTCCAAGCTGCTCTTTCAATACACTGAATGTTAATGGTGACCAGTGACTGTCAAGCTCCAAAAATAAAAGTTGTCAGTATGACTTGTGCATTATATTCCAAGTCTTCTGGAGCCATATAATGGCTTATTATGAGGAAAAGACCTATATTTAACCCATTAAAGGAGCACTTATAAAAAACTATAAATGATAGTTTTCCCTGGAGAAAACATTTGCAATACTTAAATGAACACGCCGACTTTTGGGGACTTTAGCTTATTCATCGTATCCTCCAGAGTTAGATAAGTCCATACATACCATTCTCATCATGGTGCGTGCCATAACTCTGTCTGACGCACCCACTGCTAGCCTAGCTTCGCACAAACACTAGAGGTAAACGGCTCCATCTAGCCTCCTGCTCAATAAGTGACAAAATAACGCCAACATTTTCCTATTTACATGTTGTGATGTGTATATTTACATCGTGTACTAAGGCCGACGGAAAATGAAAAGTTTAGATTTTCTAGACCGATATGGCTAGAAACTATACTCTCATTCCTGCGTAATAATCAAGGAACTTTGCTGTCGTACCATTGGTGCAGCGGAGCAATGATATTACGCAGCGCCTGAAAATGGTCCCCAGCACGTTCTCTGTGCAAGCAGGTTGTCACGTTGGTTATGTTGACGGAAATCAGCCTATTTTCAGGTGCTGCGTAATATCATTGCGCCTGCTGCACCCAGCAGGAGACTAGCTGGAGCCGTTTACCTCCATTCTTTGTGCTAAGCTAGGCTAGCGGTGGGTGCTTCAGACCGAGTTATGGCACGCACGGAAATGAGAATGGTATGTATGGACTAATCTAACTCTGGGAGATACGGTGAAATAAGCTAAAGTCCCAAAAAGTCGGTGTGTTCATTTAAGTATTGCAAATGTTTTCTCCAGGGAAAACTATCATTTATATGCGCAAGTGTTTTGTCACCTAATCCCAAATGGAGTGGTTGGGTTTGAAAAATGTTGGAAGAGTGAAGCAAGTGTGATAGATGGTCTCTTAGCTGTCTTATTTTGTCATTGTGCTGTGAGTTATGACCAACCTGACTTACACACTCTGCAGGAGGTGGAGGCAGCACGTCGGAGCCTGCTAAGAAAGACCTACTACCTGACAGATGAGGTACCATCAGCCACTCGCCTCTACTTTGAAGAGACCTTCCATTTCCTGGATCTGACTTTTTCTCCATTATATATCCCTCTTGATTTCTCACCTTTCCTGGTGTTGTTTCTTGTAATGACACATCTGTTTTTTTTTTTTTTGCTTCAGGTGTTGAAGAATCACCTTCTTCTTTTTCGGCTGCCCCAGCAGAATTCAGAGCTAGGCTTCATCATCTATGAACAGCTGCCCTCCATTCGTGCCCACAGGTTGGAAAGCATTGTAGGAACTGAAGAGAAAGGGGGAGAAAGGTGAAAAAGGAAAAATCCTGGTTCCATAGTTTCCTAAGTGATTTGTGAGCTGTATATGTGTTTTTTAGCCTGTATAGGGGCAAATGGCAACCATAGACTTTGAAATAAATGTTTTGTTTCTCATGGATATGGTGTGGTTACTTGTGACCATATCTCTTTTTCCTCATTGTTTTTTGGACAATTCAATGTGTATATCCCAGCAGTCTGAAGTGGCACATCTTCAGCTGTTCTGAAGTGATGTAGAATGATGTAGATTTGTAGCCATATTAAGAGGGTAGTTATTTGACATGGGGATGTAAGATAATTCCAGAACTTTACTGGGGTTTTTTTCTCCCTCCCTCCATCCATCCACAAAATAAAATTATACTATACAGTTAAATTATACTGTTTTTGGACAAACACCAGGGTTGTGTGGTAATTTAAATCCCGAGTTTAAAAGCAGGAATTAATCCAAAATCTTTTTTGACCACTGCTAAGTGCTGTGTTTGAAATTATTCACATTAATCATTGTGCCGCCTCTCTACCACAGTTAGTTGGAACAAAAAGAAGCCAGATGTGTGAACTATTGAAATGGTCCATTTAAAATGGCATTGTTATAATATTTTGTATTTTGCTTATAGGTCTATTAGATCATCATGCTCACCGTTGTGTTTAACATTATGTGACTGAAAACATAAATAGCAAAATTCCAGGTTTGTAGGATGTCAGAACTCACCCATCCCCCGTGCATTGAATACATTCTTATTCCAATACTTTATTTTTTATTTTTACCATGAATCGGTTTCATTTTGAGCTTCTTTAATTGCACTGGCAGTTGTAGGGAATCACAAAGGACCTTTTAAAAGTTGTTTATTTTGCTTTCATCTCATTCTAAGATGAGTCAGAGAGGCATGAGCAGCATGCTCCACTTATGTCAGTAGAATTCAAAATATTGAACAAACACTATAATATACTGAAATTAAAATACCACAAAAACAAATTGTACAAAATCAACTTTGGAAAATGAGCGTGGGCAAATAGAGTCAACTCTGACTTGACTTCATATTTATGAAATTATGATGGAAAGCTGTTTGGTCTTAGATCTTCCTCTTTTGTATTCATACTTTTTATGTGTTTGACTTTCACGAGATGTAATGGGTGGAAACTCCGGACTAAGGTAGGAACCAAGAACCGGTGACCAGTCAAGTCTGATTCTTGAGCAAATGACTCTTATGAGCTGGTTGTTTTTAGTGACTCCAGTGAAATCAAATTCCCAAGTTACTGACTCTTGTAAGCTGGCTCCTTTAGGACCCCGAGTGATACCATTGGTTCAACCATGGACAGTAAAAGAAATGGACACAGCGACCCCATAGGCTTTGACGGGCGAAAGTGAAGTCAATTAGAAGCACTCACTTCCTGATGGCTGAGTAGTAACGCGCAGCCTCAG